>BDUI01023381.1:17485-30788 GCA_002335545.1 Apodemus speciosus
ACCTGCTTCCCACGCTTCACTAAAAAGTCAGCAGATGATAAAGGGCAAGTGATCCTAGAAGGAAACTAGTGAAAAAGAGAGGATCAAGCAACAGTAATCAAGTCTTGGTGGCCGTGAAGAAATACAACTAAGTGTTTCGGTCAGAAAGTGGGACGGGAGCAACAGAAGCAGGAATCTGGTTAAAGCACATAGCATGTCAGCTATGCAGTTGGCTGGCTTCCCTGTATTTCATACAACAGAAAAGGTTAAGAGTTTATTCTCTAAACACAGTGGCAAGAGACGTGCTAGAGAAAATATCAGGTATAGTTTTAATGACGTGATATTTTATTTAATCACAAAAATATAAACACAGAATATAGATCTATCAAAATTATGCAGCAGTTATACAAAGGTGGTGGGAAATTTCTGCTTGTCTTGTTGGTGGTGTTTTTTTTCCTTTGAAATAAATTCTCATGTAGCAGGCTGGCCTCAAACTCACTACATGGTGTAGGATGACCCTCAGTTCTTCCTGCATCTGCCTCCCAAATGCTGTGTTTATGGCAAGTGTCACCAAGCACCATCAGATGATGGCGACTGGCCTCTCCATTCCGGCTAGAATGGCATGCAGTTGAGAGGCGAGCCTGTGGTGTGCGAGTGGAGATCCTCGTCTGTCTTCGTGAAAAGTCTTGTCAACTGGAAAGCTGGACAGACAAGCAAAGACATGGGAGAATGATCTATCAAGAGACGGCAAGTTTACAGGCCGCTAAGATTTGATTCCACCCCTTCCTAGGGATCTACGGTCAGTTAATGGTTGCTAAGGAAAAGAGAGATGTTTCCTTCAGTGCTGTAGTCACAGGTAGGTTATCAAAGCCACAGGTAGTCTTATCAAAGTAACTCCTCCCCCATGTTTCGCACGTGCGAGCACACACACACATACACAAAGTGTGTGGCAAACAAAGTTGAAGGACACCAGTTTGGAAGAGGATGAGGCGCAGCAGGAGTGAAGAGAGACAAGAAAAAGTAGTAAGGAATCGATATGATCCAAATGCTTTACATACATGTACGGAAATGCCATCATGAAATGCATTATTATATGTGACTAATATCTGCTAACAAATAAGTCTTGGAGCAAGAGTCAGTTATTTGTTTTTACAGTACCTCGGCACAAGCCCACGAGCTGGCTGCCCACATGTTCTCAGCTGTGCTGTGGGCCCTGTGTGATTTCCTGGGGAGAACAGAGGCCAAGGCAGGGGAGGTTGCTTTGTGTAGCTTTGCAGAACTAGACCTCAGAATGTGTCCAAAGATACAACCACAGAAAGTCAAGAAAAGTAGCATTGGGGGTGAATTTACTATGCAGATAGCAATTAGGCCACAAGGCCCAAGCAGTTGGTAGAAGCTGGAAGAGCTGCAGGATGTTGTGGTGTAGGGAAAGTCCAGGAACAACCATGAAACATTTCAGCAGGAAGCGTCTAGGGACATCCCAGAATCCCCGGCATTCCAGGAACTTATTGGAGCTTCCTATTCTAAATAAATAAATTGGATTTATAATTACCAAAGATATGCTGACCTTCTTCCAAGACTGCTAGTCAACTAAAATCTGTCATATATGCTCTTAGTCTTGTAAGACATATAAAGGGAGGTGGAGACAGGAGGATCCCGGGACTTGCTAGCCAGCCAGTCTAATTAGTCAGTGAGAGACTGTCTCCAACATAAAGTCAAGAGTAATGAAGGAAGACACCAGATGTCAACCTCTGGCCAGAGACCACATACATGAACACATGAACACATCCATGCACATGGGGGAGCGCATGCATGAATGCGTGCACATACACAGACAAAATGATTTAGAACCCACTGACTATCTAATTTGAGAAAGGAACCATTGTGATACTTTGAACTCAATACCTGTAAGATGGTTTTATCATAATGCATTTCCCAAACAAGGGAACAGGCTCAAAAAGACCAAGAAGCTCCCAAAGTATCACTCAGCCAGCTACGGAAGGGCCTGGAGACCTGGAACTCAAGCGGTTTGACTCCAGAGGCTGCAGCACCTTTAGCCACCTCAAGGAACTCATTCAAGAAAATCTTTTGCAGGGGCAGGGTGTGGCACGGCCCACCTTTAATCTACCTGTAAGAGGCAGGTAGATCTCTTTAGTTTTGGGTTAGTCTGGTCTATACAGCAAGTTCCAGCCCAGCCAAGGCTACATGGAGAGATCTTGCCTCAAAAAAGAAAGAAGGAAGGGAGAGAGGAAGGGAGAGAGGGGGAGAAGAAGGGAGGAAGGGAGGCTGGCAGGCCTGCCCCACATTTGGATACCCCAAGGATAAGAACACCATGAACCACTGGTGCTGGCTCACACACACCTGGACTACAGACCAGCCGCTAAGTAGCTCCATCCTCCTGAGAAACACTGTGCATAGAAATAAGGCTCTCGCACTGTTCGCTGTCTTCTGGAACTCTAAAGAAAGAAGGCAACAGTTAACAAAGCTTTAGAACTGAAAAGAAACCTCAGAAATGGCCCGCCACCCTATCTAAAGCTGGGAGGTCGAGATACAGTTAGTGGTAGAACCAATGTTTTTGAAGCACAATACAGGTTTTCTCTCTTATAAAAACAAAACAACAAAACATAGAAAAGAGCATGTAAGACGGCGTTGATGTATTCTATTATGAACTGCACCCAAACCAGTGTTCTACATTTAAATTAATTGTAGACCATCAAAAAGTACTCTTGGCCGGGCGGTGGTGGCGCACCCTGTAATCCCAGCACTTGGGAGGCAGAGGCAGGCGGATCTCTGAGTTCAAGGACAGCCTGGTCTACAGAGTGAGTTCCAGGACAGCCAGGGCTATACAGAGAAACCCTGTCTCAAAAAACCACAAAAAAATAGTACTCTTGTTTTACCTGTGAGTCAAAACATTTCCTTCCTAAAAATTAGCAGTAGAGAAATTATTTCAACATCCTAAGGATCCAAACAAATTTCTCCTTATACCATATGAATTATATAATTTATTTGTTCAACAATTCCTGTCAAAATCCCTAAAGCCAGGTGGCCACTGTGGTGATTCTCCACTCACTGAGATAACCCATCACTGTTGTCTTGGAGACAGGCTCTCCCTCTGTAGCTCAAGATGGCTCTAATCTCTGAATCCTACTGACCTTCCCAAGTTGCTGAGATTACAGAGAAGCACAGCCACACTCAGATGCAAACAGAAAAATCTATGTTGTGATCCCAGTGTTCAATAGGCTATGGCAAGGAGACCAAGAAGAGTCCAGGACCAGCCAGGGTTACAACGTAAAACTATAACTCAAAAAACAAACAAAAAATAAAAGGGTGGTGATGGCTTGGCTGGTAAGGTACTTGCCCCAAAGCATAAGGACCTAAAGTCAGTCTCCCCAACCCACATGAAACAATCAAGGCAAGGCAGGTGGATGCCTGGGGCTCACTGCCGGCCAGCCTAGTCAAATTGGTCTAGGCTACCCAAACTGGCCAGTACCAGTACAACACTAAAAACTAAGATTGAGTGTGATTAGGGAAGACATTTGACATTGGCCTCTTGTCTCCACTCATGCATGCATATATACATGTAGGTTCATGCAGACACAAATGAATGAGTGAACACACACACATACACAAACTTAAAGAATGTTATGGGATGAAACTTACCTCTGAATTCGATGTTTTCTGCATATAAAGGCAAAAACTCTTCTGACTCCTACCATCACCGGATCCCAATTATTATAATGGCATAGGAGAGTAACAATAAAAAATGAAAAAAATACAGGGATAGCGCCTGCAAAAAATAACCAAGAAAACTGCACCTAAAACAAAAGATTAAAACCTCAAAATTATCATTAAGGCAATCTTTTTATTAGTGTACATTAAAATACAAAGAAGACAGGCTAAACACTGGTAATATGTTATAAAGTGTTACTACATAAGAGGATTCAGAACGTCAATTTACAATTCTATTTGTCTAAATAACCAATAGCAATACTTAACGCTCTAAAAAGAAAGATGGGCAAAAGCAAAGCAACAGAGATTGTCAATAGTTACTAGGCGTGCTGCCCAGAGGGCAGGACCGTCCACAGATGGGGTTTCTGGGTCACACACCATGGGATGCTCATTTCCTCTGTCACGGTCAGCCCCTGTCCACAAACAGTTTTCTTCCTCAATTTCCCACACCATCTTCAAAATTTCACATTTGAAAATAAACACCATGTATGTTACAGGTGTGCCAACACTGTGTTACATTATAGTTCTTAAACGTTAAAACCAAGTGAAACCATTGAAGACAACTTTTGCAAGCCTTTAGTGTCTAGATCCAACTAAAGTATCCAAAACAACTTTCTAAGCAGCCTGCACTGAGTCCTGAGGTGGATGAGGGACAGACACACTGGTGATCTGGTTTACAAAAGGAAATAGCTACTCCTATTTGTTAAATGAGGAAAATGCATTTGCCCAATTCTGAGAGTTGCAAAGAAAGATAAGGCATAAAAGAGATGGCTCAATAAAGTGCTTGACTCAGGAGCCATCAGCGGACGCCCTGTCCTCTGGGCAGCACGCCTAGAAACTGGCCAAGAGGTCTACTTAGAAAGCCCCACGGTCCAGGGAGAGGCTGTCTCAAAATAGTTGGACAGCACCTTAGGAACAACACTCAGTTCTGTCCTTTGGCCTCCATGTGAACACACATGCATGTGCACATGTATACTCATCCAAACACACACAAGAAAGGAAATACAGGAGAGTTTTCACAGGCAAAACTCCCTCTGCTGGAAAGCAGATGCTGGCCCATTTAACACCATTAAAACAGAAAAGTTTCATGAGAATGAGGTGTTGGTGAAGGCTTTCAAAGAAAACACAAACAATAACCCTCCAAGAGTGTTTACCATGCAGCCTCTTTTGCACAGTATCTACACATAGAAGTTAAGTGACCCACAGAACGTTCACCCAAGAATGAGTACTCATTAAGAGGAACTAAGAAGCCTGCATTTAAACATCAAAGTAGTGATAAACTGTAACTTTTTTGAATTATTGCCAGAACATCTAATAATCTAGGACTATCAGCACAGAACTGTTCTGTAAAGATTTATTTAGTTATGTGTATACGTGAGTTCCCGAGCATAGGCATGTACAGTTGCTGGTAGAGGCCAGAAGAGGGTGTTAGATCTCCTGGAGCTGGCTGTGAACTGTCTGCTGGAAACGGAACCCAAGTCCTCTGTAAGAGCAGCAAGTGCTCTCAACAGTGAGCTATCTCTCTAGCAATATAGGATGACTTTTAAATAATTAATATATACATCATCACAAAGAGTAGTTTGCCTTTATCCTTGAGCTATACAAAGACCTAAAGAAAATAGCATTAAAATAAGGCTATTAGAACACACTATAAACCTTGTAACTTTCAAATATTTCCCTTTTCAAATTGTATCAATATAAGACAGGCATGTACATTATGATTACTTATGACTAAAATATCCAAAATCCAAATCATTGTAAGTGGCTGTCTTCCTCACAGCTTTAAGCAAAGGTACACCTCCCTCCTCTGCCACCCTTAGAAACACTAAAGAAACCTTTCCCACAGGGTGTGGGGGCACAGGCCTTTAATTCCAGAACGTTGGAGGCAGAGGCAGGTAGATCTCTGTGAGTTCAAGGCCAGAGAAGAAAAGAAACCAGTTCCTATCTCATGGGTGTGGGTGCACTCGGATACATGGCGTGCCCATGCATGTAGACGCCAAAGCTCGATGGCTGTCTTTCCTTGGGTGCTGCTTCAGCTGCTGACCTCGGCTCTCCCTCAGCTAGGTGGGCTGGTCAGCGAGCCCAGGATAACTCCTGTCCCCATCTTCCCCAGCAATATAAGCATGTAACAATACTCCCAGCATTTTTTTCACATAGATTCTGGGGATCAAGCTTGTGGAGCCCCTCCTCAGCCCCTCCCTATGTTTCTCGGCACCAGAGTCTCTTAGGGAGAGAGGCGTCAAGCACCGCCCATGTCTGCCTCCCTCATTGCTGACATGGCCCTTACCCATCACTAGGTCTCCTTAGTGCCATCCTGCAGTATCCCCTCTGGAACTTACCTTTTGCATGCACATGTCGGCTATGATGGAGAGAGGTATTGTAAGGCTTAGTGCAAGTGTGCCTATCAATGATGAGGTAAGAAAGCAGCCCCTGAAAAGAAGGAAGGAAACATGACGTCCCCATTTAAAACGTAAGAGAATGCCACTGAACAAACTGAGCCAACATTTCTCATCCTATAACATGTGCCTGAGAGGAATGCTGAGGACAGACAGAGGTATAAAAATAATAGCTATTAAAATGACTCCAAAGCTTGCCTTTGACTGTTAAAAACAAACCTGGAATTACAAAGTGTTCTGGGTGCTTTATCCTATTTATGAGATCCGCCTGCATATGTTACTCAACTTTGGATATACAGCTTATATTCCAATGATTTACAATATTACTGAGCAGAGTTTTTAGTTATGTGCTGATACCTAACAAAACCACATTATCTTTCTTTAGATTAAAAAAATAAATTTTAACGTATGTATCTATGTGTGGGATTGTACATGTGAATGCAGTATCCTGAGGGACCAGAAGAGGACGTGGGATGCCTCTGAGGCTGGAGTTACAGGAGTGGGTKCTGGGACTGAGTTCAGGTCCTCTGCAAGACCAGTGTGCACTCTTAAGTACAGAGACATCTCCCCAGCTTCCAAACAGCAATACTAAAACTGAAGTCACACATCAACTTCAGGAGACTGAGAAGCTGTGCCGCAAGCCCACCTCTTAGATCTTCAATCTGAGAACCAGCACTAAGTCTAGGACTAAAATGGAAATCTCACAAACCCTATATGGGATGCTATGCTCAAACATCCTTTAAACTTACTACCACTGAAAGAGACAAATCGTAACATATGCAAGCTTCCCAAGTTAATTCATTCAGGACTTCCAGATCTGGTGTATTGAATATAAACTTAACAACAACAAAATCCTTTGAACAACCAAAGATGCCCACACCCCCCCTAAGAAGGCAATCCCAGAGTCCACTAATAATCCAGGAGTTCACCTTGGTACTCCCAGCTCATATGTTTGGCTGTCCATTCCTCTACTGCAACTTTCATTTGTGTAACTCTTTGTATGGTGTGAACACACGTGTGCACAAACAGGCCAGAGGTCAACACCCACTCTCTGTTTCCCTCTTCTAACTGAACCTAGAGCTCACTGGCTCTCGGCCAGCTGGTGAGCAGGCTCCATGGCTGACTCCATCTCTGTGCCCCGTTAGTGCTCGAGATGCGTGCCACCCTGCCCAGGGGTCCAAACGCGGACCCTCATGTGTGCAAGAGAACTCTGTCAACTGAGCCATCATCTGAGCCCCACAACTGCACTTTAAAAATAAAAATCTTTTATTTTTTGATGCTTCCATACATGTCAACCAACAACTTGAAAGCATTTTTACAAATTTAAATGGTTTGTATTGTCCTACTTTAGCTTCCGCTCTCAACTTAATGCAGCCTGAATCAAGCGTAGCTCTCAGCCTGCCTACTGCTATGGCCCTTTAACACAGGCTCTCACACTGTACTGACCCCCAGCCATAAAATTGTTTTGTTGATAATTTGATAACTGTAATTTGCTACGGTTATAAACTGTAGTGTAAATATCTGATATGCGAGATATCTGATCTGTGATTCCTGTAAAAGGGGAGAGAACTGCTGGCTTAGAGTCACCTGAGGGAGTCTGAACTGGCCTGGCCTGGCCTGTGTCGTGGCTGTTATGATCTTGTCTTAATTGATGATTCATGTGGGAGGGCCTGCTCCGCCTTCCTCAACGTTGGGCTGCAACCTGAAGGGTAAGTCAGGAAGCCCTGCCCTACGTCCCTGCTGGTCAGCGTCTCCTCACAGCAGCGGAAGGAGCAAAGAATATTCATTCACATATTTGTATTTGTTCATTTATGAAACAGACACTTTTGAGCTCCCTTCTATGTGTCTTCTTTGAAATGGGCCCACAAAAAATAAAATCAAAGTCCATCCGTGCTCTATCAGAGTAAATATATTCAATTACAAGTATGTATGTGGAAGTGCACAGAAGGGACCATCAGAACTCAGAAGACCCAGAAATGTCCAAACTACTCAAAAGTCAGCACCTTGACAATGAATGAACCGCAGGAGAACTAACAGAACCTACCATAACCACAGAAACTCGGACAGAACTGTCCCGATGAGGCCGTTGACAACGATACACAACAGTACCGCTTTATTGGGAAACTCGAAGTCCTCAAAGCCAGTATAATGCAGTAAAAAGAACCCTGGCCACAAAAGCAGCAGATTAAACAGACCTACAAAACCTGAGGATAAAAGGGACAAGTTAAAATCACGACTGACTTCAATTTTCCAAACTTAACAACACTATGAGAAACATGAGCTCTCCCAAGGGGCTTCAGTGAGTTGCTTTATTCAAGCAGGGGTTTGTTGGTTTGCATATCAGTTTCTATAAACAGATCAATAGCAGGAAAATGCAGCACCGGGCAACTGGTAACTGTTAGCTGCAGTCTGGCTGGGACCCGCGCTCAGGCGTGAGTGGAACCCTCGGCCGGCACACGCTGCGTACAGGTGCTCTCCACTCTGGGGACATGTAGACGTGGCTCCCTAGGACCCATGGCCAGTTAGTCTGGCTGAACTGTGAGTCTCAGAAAGTTCAGTGAGAAAGCATGCAATCCATAATATTAAAAAAATAAAATCACGTGGAGGGGAAAAAAGTGCCTCCACATTGTCTCAAAGAATGACCTATGGATTTATAATGTCAAGTAAATAGCCTAAAAGGCTAAACATGTACTTGCCAAAGAACATTGGAATATCCAATTTATCTTCTCTGTCTACCTTTCTCTTGATCATCACAATGTAGACAGCATAGAACATAGCTCCAGCAAGGGACCAAATGGAACCTGTAAAAACCAGCCCAGGATTGAAAGTGTTGTCTCCATTCATGAGCTCATTCAACAAATCCTACTACATATACTGAATCTGATAATACATTGATACTAAATAAAGAAATGAGCATGCACAAATGAAAAACAAAAACTAACTCATTCCATCCAGATCCTTTCACAGGATAGGAAGGGAGTGAAGGGATAAGCAAATATAAGCAAAAGCATTTGCCTTGGTGACCTAACCAAATAACCACACAAATTCTAACAGTGAAAGTCAGACAAGTAACAGTTTGTATGTTTTGAAGCACACACTTCCTTTTTCTCTCTACATCTCATTCTCAACCTTCCTAATGATGTGACCCTTTAATACAGTTCCTCATGCTGTGGTGACCTCCAAACATAAATTCATTTTGTTGATACTTCATGACTATAATTTTGCTACTGTTCTAAGCCATAATGTATGTGTTTTCTGACAGTCTTAGGTGACCTTTGTGAAAGGGTCATTGGACCACCAACAACTCACAGGCTGAGAAGCAGCTGCTCTACCTGAACCGCCCTGACATACGCTATCGTACACTGTAACAGACGCTTCTCTCCACCTCTACACCTGAACCGCCCTGACACACGCTATCGTACACTGTAACAGATGTTCCTCTCCACCTCTACACCTCTGCTTGCTCCTGTTCTCTCCATCCTTCCATATGAACTCAGATTCTCCACCACCACATCCACGGTCCCACCTCTCCCACCTAGCATCCACTTTCTCCTCTGCTAAGTTTCCCATTGACTCGTCTCCTGTATTAGAGAATGCAACCTTTACTAATGTTACATACAGTATTACAGGCTGGGATAGCCTGCAAGCATGAGAGCATGAGTTTGAATCCCCATGACCCACATCAAGTCAGACATAGAGGTGCGTGCATCTTTAATCCCAGAACTGCTGCAATGAGATGGGGACAGAGACGAGAGACTCCCATGAAGTTCACTAGCTAGCAGCCAGGCATACACAGGGACAAATAACAACAAAAAAGCCCACTGCAAACACGGAAGAAATCAAGGACCAACATCTGAGGCTGTCCTCTGACCTCCACACAAGCATTGTGTTACACATGCAGACCGACATGTACACAACACACACACCAAATATCCAAATAAAGACTAAAAATATGTCATTAATTTCTTCTCCAGTGGCTTTACTGTATAATTCTCATATCTTCTTTTAAACCAAGAATTCTTTAAAAACTACTAACATAAATGTGTGCATATAATAGACAGTATAATGTGAATCTCAGTGTGTAAATAATTACTCTCTGTCTTGAACTCGTGTTCAATGACCCTTATAAAAGCCTTCAAAATCAATTCGACAATGTGCCAAGTGACCATACTCAACAGTTTAATCTACTCAAAAGAATGATATTTATGTCTATTTTTATTATTACCATGAATTTAAAGCCTGTTAACAAAATCTTGCACTTAACAAAACAAATGTATATTGTGTTTTATATGTACAAAGTGACTCTGGGTCAGGAGAGGAGCTGCAGGTCACAGCGCAGGTGACTAGGCAGTGACCACAGAGAGTGTCTGCAGAACACAGCTCTGTTCTATGAACTTCGAATATCTAGAGAAGGTAACTAATTTGGGCTCTAGTTACCTTTGTTTTTGCTAAATGTAGGCAGTGGGTCAAAATTCAATGTTTTCTTTAACAGTGACCGCTACGAAAAGGAACAAGAGTGGATGTGAAAAATAGTGGGTAAAAGTAAGAAATGCGGGCACGGGGGAGAGAACAGAGACTGAGGGAATGGCCAACCAATAACCAACACATCCAACTTGGGCAAGCACCAATCCCTGACACTATTAATGACACTCTGTTATGCTTGCAGACAGGAGCATATTGTCCTCTGAGAGGCTCGATCCAGCAGCTGACTTAGACTGATAGAGGAACCCACAGTCAAACAGTGGATGGAGCTTAGGGACTCTTATGGAAGAACAGGAGGAAGGATTATGGCCCCTAAGCAGATAGGAACTCCACAGGAAGACCAACAGAATCAACTATCCTGGACCCTTGGGGCTCTCAGAGACTGAAACACCAACCAAAGAACATACACAGGCTGGACCTAGGGCTCCGCACACATATGCAGCAGATGTAAAACCTGACCCTATGTGTGTCCCAGACAACTGGAATAGAGGCTGTCCCAAACGCTGTCGCCCTTGCATGAGATACGTTCTTCTGCTGGGCTGCCTTGTCTGGCCTCAGCGGGAGAGAATGCGCCTAGCCTCATAGAGACGTGAAGTGCCAGGTCTGGGAGAATACCTAGGGGTGCTCCACATGCTCAGGGGAGAAGGGGAGGGGATGGGGGAAGGATTGTGGCAGGGGTGATCAAAAGGCAGGCAGTGAGTGGGATGTGAAGGGAATAAGTAAAAATAATAATAATATAAAATAAATATTTTTTTAAAACAAGAGAAAACCTTCCTAGATTAGGGAATTAAATCAGCTATAGCTATAGTCTGAGTTCTTACTCTACTTTGAAGATATAGGGACTTATTTCCTATCCCACATTTATTTTGTACAAAGCTATATTCTTAATACAGTGTGTTTGCAAATTATTGGACTTATGATTAAATAATAGTTTTTACAACTATCTAAAAAAAAGTATGACAACAGGATATTTCTCTAATCTCCAAGTATTTCCCACAAGATGCTTGCTGCTTCAACAATTAGTCACCTCGCCCTGGAATATCCTGACAGACACTGTGTTAGTACCTGTGTCACTAGCAATGTTAAAGCAATGCCATGGGCCCTCGGAGAAAATGCAGCAACACCAATCATATCAGGAAATATTGTCATGATATTTCTACCAATTTGACAGCATCAATTTAACTAGAAAGAATTCTAGACAAAACCCAACTCAAAGGGAGAAACAGTGTACAAGATAAATGACCTGTAACCTCCATAATTGTCAAAGTCATAGAAGACAAATAAGAGTGCATTAGGGCTCCTACTGAAAAGACATTAGGGATCAAGAAAATCAAATAAAAATCAATAAACGATTCCAAGCCACTAAAATACATTGGGAAAAGATGGCTATATTAAGGAAGGGTCTATAGCTCATATTATCAAAATTAAGTGTACACTATAGTAGTAACTGCTCATGAAAGATAAAAAGTAGAAGAGAAAATTAGTAGGTAGTGATAACTCTTGATTTTGTAATTGTTCTGTGGTTATATAAGTTCACGCCTGGAGAGTTAGGGTGAAGGTCATAAAAGAATTCCATTAACAGCCCTTTTTTGTGTCACTTACAAAGGAAAAGTTAAATTAAAAAAAAAACCAAACAAACAACTTTTTAAAAGACCGTTACTGGATCAGCAAAGTGGCTCAGCCAGTAGAGAAGTACTTGCTTCCAAGCCTGGAAACCTGAATTCAATCCCTGGGACCCACAGTGAAAGTATAGATTTGATTCCTATAGGTTGTCCTCTGATCTCCACACATAAGATGTGCAATATGCGCGTGTGCGCGCACACAGACACACACACACACACAGACACACACACACACACACATGAAATAAATGTAATAAAGCTAAGGGCCTGCTAGTGCCCATGCTGTATGTGCATGTATCTGCATGCACTGCAGTAAGACAAGGCTTGCCTGAATGCTGTAGCAAAGCAGTTAGGTTCTTACCTATTGTGTCTCTCCCAGCAGACTTTTCAGACCCAGACAGGTTCACCAGCACCACGCCTCCAATGCTGTGAGAACAATACTCATTACTGATGAGCAAAACTGTAAGTTCCTAAGACACTGATCATCTAGATTAAAAACTAAGTACTCTTCTGAACTTGGGTAGAACTGTCTGAGAATTTAGTGACTTCATTGATGAGTGCTCATGAGGTCATCAGCACAGAACAGTAGAGCTGCACTGACAGTTAATCCTCACAAATGCATACCAATGACTTACAGGAAGGAATTCTTACTACCAGCCCATTTTGCTTGGGAAAATTGAGGCATGAAGAGGTAAGGTGTCTTGACAAAGACCATGTAACAGAAATGGAACACAGGCAGCCTGGCCCCGGAGTCCATCATGCTAACATCTTTTAATTAGGGAGAAGGGACAACTGGTCATCCTTTTGTCAAGCCTTCTTTCAAAGAGAGAAATAAGCCAAATGCATATAAAGCTAGAACTGGCACTCTTCCTGCAGGTGAAACCTAAACAGAAAGGCTGTCGTACACATTTGGCCAGTCCTGTGAACCACATGGTTTTAATGGACAAAAGGAAGACAACTGAAYGCTGTGGAGAAGCCAGAGGACATTGATCCATCTAACTGTTACTTGCTGAGAATCTAGAATGAGTGTGGAAACAAGATGAGTGGCTCTGGTCTTCAAAGAGCCTGCTCGGCCTTTCTACTTCTGGGGAGCTT
>BDUI01023387.1:0-12726 GCA_002335545.1 Apodemus speciosus
AAGAAATCATTAGAATTTTTGATCTTGTTGGAGGATGTGTATCAGGCTTGGAAGTTTCAAAATTCCATGCAGTTTACAGTTACTTCTTTTACTGGCTGGTTTTGTGTGTCAACTTGACACATGCTGGAGTTATCTCAAAGAAAGGAGCTTCAGTTCTTGAAGTGCCTCCCTGAGATCCAACTGTGGGACATTTTCTCAATTAGTGATCAAGGTGGGAGGGCCCCTTGTGGGTAGTGCCATTCCTGGGCTGGTAGCCCTGGGTTATATAAGAGAGCAGACTGAGCAATCCAGGGACAGCAAGTCAGTTAGAACCATCCCTCCATGGCTTCTGCATCAGCTCCTGCTTCCTGACCTGCTTGATTTCCAGTCCTGACTTCCCTTAGTGATGAACAGCAGTGTGGAAGTGTAAGCGGAATAAACCCGTTCCTCCCCAACTTGCTTCTTGGTCGTGATGTTTGTGCAGGAATAGAAACCCTGACTATGACACCTCTCTGGTATTCATGTCTCAAGATATTTTTCAACTACTGATCCAATTTCATGCCTCCCTTCCTTCCTTCTACCATGGTCACCACCATGATGGCCATGGTCTTAGGATTACTCTTTCTATGATGAAACACCATTACCAAGGCAGCCTATAGAAGGAATATTTTATTTGGTGCTTTCTCACAGTTTCAGATGGTTACTCCATGAATATTGTGTTTAAAAATTTAGCAGCAAATAGTCAGTTGCGCATCATGTTGGAGAAATAGCTGAGACCTCATATATGGTCTGCAAGTTTCAGGCCGAGAGAATGAGCAAAATTAGGACTAAGTGGTTGCAAGATGTCTGTCCAGGCTCTTCTAGTGCTTAGAGTCTATGGAGAAATTAGGTATAATTCTGATAGGTCTGCATTTGTGTGTTAGCTGGCCTTTTTCCCTTGCTGCTTTAAATACTTTCTTTGTTCTGTATTTTGTGTTTTGGTTATTACGTGGCAGGAAGATTTTCTTTTCTGGTCCTGTCAAATTGGTGTTCTTTAAGCTTCTTTTTTTTAACTTGTTATTTATTTACATTTCAAATGTTACCCTCCTTCCCAGTTTCCCCTATGCAAACCCCCTTTCCCATTCCTCTCCCAACTGCTTCTATGAGGGTGCTCCCTCTCCTGCCTTACCACCCTAGCATTTTCCTATGTTGAGACATCAAGTAAGCTTCTTGTACGTTTACGGAAATCTCTTTCTTCAGGTGCAGAAAGTTTTCTTCTATGATTTTGTTGAAAGAATTTTCTGGTCCTTGGATCTGGGACTCTTCACTATCTTCTATTTCTAATATTCTTCTATTAGGTCTTTACATAGTATCCCACATTTCCTGTATTATTTAGGAATTTTTTAGGTTTTACATTTTCTTCCTTACTTCATTTTGCATTTAGTTATTTCAAAACAGTTTATGTTATATAGAGTTCTAAAAATACAATTCTCTATCCTCAAAACCCTGCTTACACATGAGGCTAGAAACCATTTTCCTAAAACAGCATTTCAAACATTAAAATACAGAGATCAACCTGTAAACTACAATATTCAAGTGAGTTATCTTCTTAAAACCTTGTATTCTCAAGGAATGTTGGTAAATAGCAGCTTTGATGGTAAAGAAGTAAATCAAAATACACATGTCATGTTTGTTTGCTAATAAATTGAGAAAAGACACAAAATGGGTTACTGGTAGATTTTCTTTTCTTAAACCAAAATAGAAGCAGGCTTCAGATTTCCTGGCCAGGTCTTCCTTACCTGGGTAACTGACTGCTACAGCCAGCACCCTGCATTCAGTACCCAACAAGGAAGTAGTCGACCTCTTTATAGATGACCTGAGATGACACTTAATGGTGAAAGGAAAATAAATAACCCAGATAGCACAAAAAATTTAAATCCAATAAATTTAATTTGGGGCATACCTGTCCACTAAAAATAATTATTATTTCTAAAATATTTCAATACAAAATTATAGAAGAAAAAGTGCATGAATTGCAGAGACATTAAAACTCACACACAATTACAATTCTTCTGAAAACACTACCACAGCCAGTGTGCACACTGACATTCAGGGGGTCTTGGGTTTCTAAGTCCAGTATCACAAGAAGTCAAGTAAGGCTTTTTTCTTCTCAAAAAAAAAAAATACAATACACAAATTAGTTTGGAAAAAAGTAATATTTAACAGTTCCTTGACTTAAATATTTCCACATAACTAAAGTTTTTTATGTCACTGTCAACATTACTTATATACAGATAACAAAAGTAAACAAAATCAAAAGATGCCCTTTCAAAATAACAATGAAATGTATCTCCTCAGGACTCTAGTGAGGAAGTCCACATAATATTTATAATAAAACTGCTCTCTTCTAAAACCAAGGAGGCAATGAGAGAAAATAAAGGCAACTATTTTCTTTTTCATAAAAAAAATAGAGCCCAACTTTATGTTACAGTGAAAAAGGTATCCATTTATAAACAGTGAACAGAACACAGGTTGGAGGTGCACCAGGGAGTGGCTGCAGATGTGTTCTGTAAGGAGGACTCCTGCTTCTATTTACAACAGATACTCCTCAGCCACACAGAGGCCCAAGTGTCTGTCTATGTACACAGGTGTTTACATACAGTACATATAAATAGCTTCAAGGGAACTGATATGAAGTGGGAACCATTTGTTTTTGGAATGCTGAAGTACACACACTACTCAGCACAGGAGGATTTGGTTTGGGATGTGTCTGTGTCTCCTGTGGCATTGTTTGGTGACATGGACCAATCCCCTAAAACGAACACACCTCCATGTGCATGAGGACAACAGTTGCAGGGCTCAAGTGTCCTTAGCCTTAAAATATGGATATATTTACTGAGTGGACAGGAACAGCTACTGTCCCTTAGACAACTCGGTCACTTCCTGCCCACAGGGTATGGCTTGTGCTTCTGCAGTGACCCGCACAGATGCATCCATGTGTGCAGCTGGTCCTTGTCTGCAGGTCAGGTCCTCCCTCCATGCCTCCATGCTGTGGCAGGCAGGTCCTGTGTTCTAACTAGGGGTCAGGATCTGTGGTTGAGAGAGCTGGCCCAGCCATCTCTCAAGGCATCAGTTACATTAACTTAAGAGTGGGCTAAAACTCCTTCTGTGGGTATTTTGTTCCCCCTTCTAAGAAGGACCAGTGTCCATACTTTGTTCTTCCTTCTTCTTGGGCATCATTTGATTTGTGAATTATGTCTTGGGTATTCCAAGCTTCTGGGCTAATATCCACTTATCAGTGAGTGCATACTATGTGAGTTCTTTTGTGATTGGGTTACCTCACTTAGACCCAGTACTCCCAGAGCTCCCAGGGACAAAAACATCAACTAGATAGTACATATGGTGTCACACATGGCTCCAGACACATAGGCAGTAGAGGATGGCCTTGTTGGACACCAAAGGGCCTCTGGTCCTGGAAAGGTTTGATGCAGCAGTGTAGGGGAATACCAGGACAGGGAAGCAGGATGGGGTTGATTGGGGAACAGGGGGAGGGGGGAATCCAGGAAAGAGGAAATCATTTGAAATGTAAATAAAGAATATATCTAATAAAAAAGAGAGGGCTAAAAAGAACCGATTGTTACTAATTAGCAAAGTGGAGAGTAAAAAGTGGAAAAATATCCGTGTGTGATGGCACTGCTTCTGAACTTCATGCACTAACATACATGTGTTTTCTTCCCATGTTAATGTGTCTTTTGCTAACACAAATCTCACCTGCAATGATAGTCACATCCCGTTCATCTGCTAAGGACATACACTGGCCATGAGAAAGTAAGTGACAGTGGTAGTGCCCAGTTCTGTGATTTGTACACAATGACAACACTGCATTTTGCATTTGTACATTTCCCAGATGCTTTCCTGTGGGTCTTTGAATGACAATGATTCTTCAAATAATTTTAGCTGAAAAATTATCATAGATAGATCTTTACCACCTGAAGTCTGAGAACAGAGCCTATTCATGCTCGAGTCCCCTGTGGAACTCCATGAAGGATGTTTCAGAACAGAGCCTCTGAGTGCTCAAGTCCCTGGCAGGGCTCCAAGGAGGATGCTCTGGCTGCTTCCCATGGCATCAGAACGCATTGGTCAGGGTCTGTCAATTGTGCCGCTGCCTCCTGCACCACTTCCTTCAAGTGGAGGGTCCTTAGCTTTTCCCCATCCTGTTCCTGGACCACAGAGACTGCCTGAAAGGTCCCCACAAAGCTATGTGTTCACTTCATGTGCAATTTCATGTTGCTCTTCTGTGTGAAGCCCATGACACAGTAGTCACACCTGAAGGGCACCTCACCAGTGCGCTTCTTCATGTGCACATGTAGCTTGCTCTTCTGGTTGAAGGCTTTCTCACAGAGAGTGCAGTGGGTCGGCCGCTCCCTTGTGTGAATGTGGCTGTGTTATTCTAGCTGGCTTGGTTTGGCAAATGCCTTTTCACAGGTGTCATATTTGAATACTCTGGGCTTCTGWGAGCTGAGCGAGGGACCGGCCTGGTGTGTCAGCATGTGCTCCTTGAGGCATGTGGCACAATTAAAAGCCTTCTTGCAGACCAGGCAGCCATGAATGCCCTCCTTCCCATTCACCTCCTTGCTGTGGTGCATGAGCAAGGCGGCTGAGGAGAAGGCACGGTCATGGTCGCAGTCCAGGCACTGGTGGGAAAGGCCCTCCTTCTCAAGCTGGCTGTTAGGGGTCAACTGGGCAGAGACATCTGTCACCTTGTAAGCTATTTCTTCCCCAGCAGCAGAGGGGTACTGTGGGGTGTGGCTCACTAGTATGACTTGTGGTGAGCTTTCTCCGCCTTGGCCCGAGAGAGAGGGATGTGTGAGCAATGCTGGGAATTGCTGACCCTGAGAGGTGATTTTCAGTGTAATCACCATATCTAGCCCTCCAGAGATCATGCCCTAAGTATCTGCCAGGGTCAACGTGACACTGGCATAAGCACCCACCCCTGTTGAAGACGTGACCAGGTTCTGGGCTAAAATGGCTGATGGTGACATCAGTGAGGTTGAAGGATTAAGTTTAGAGATGTTCAGCATGATCTCCTGTGGAGAGCCTGAGGATGAAGAGGCAGTAGGGCTGGTGGCCTGGGCTAGGACCTGGCTGAGACTGGAGTTGTTGATGGTCAGGGTGATCTCCTGCAGGCCAGTTGACAGGAACACAACGCCTTGTGAAGTCATCACTTGAGTGAGGTCCTGCATTTTGCTGCTGCTGGTGGTCAGCACAGAGTCCTGTTCAGACAGTGGGCCAATGGTCAGATTAACAGATGTCACTGTGGGCTGTAAGGACAGGCCTGAGATAGGCTGGATGACAACATTGGTGGGGATGGTGCTGCCTGAAGTCTGAAGAGAACAGTTCTGGGAGGTTGTGCCAGACTCTCCTATGACTGGCTGAGCAAGCAGGCTGTCCTGTTGTAGTGTTTGCTGCAAAATGCTCGTATCAATCTGCAATGTAATATTGTTGATGCTAGAGGCATGGATTCCAGAGATCTGAACATTTTGGTCCAACATTTGTTTATCATTCAATGCCAAAATTCCATCGGAGTTGCTGCATGCACATTCCCGGGGCTTAGGGGATGGCCCCACAGCCTAGATTTAACTTTTTTTTTTTTTTTGACTGACATATCAATTTCTTCTATCGTTTCTTCCACACTAGAAATCCTCTCTTCCAGCTTTTGTATTCTGTTGGCAATACTTGTATCTGCTGTTCCTGTTGTCTTCCCTGGGTTTTCCACCTCTAGTATTTCCTCAATTTGTGTTTTCTGTTTCGGTCTTGATTTATTTCCTTTACCTGTTTAGTTGTATCTTCCTGTATTTCTTTAAGATTTTTTTTGATGATTTTGGATTGTTTGTGTGTTTGTTTCTTCTTTAAAAGTCTCAGCCCTTTTCATTGTATTTTTCAGTATTTCTTTAAGATATTTATTCATTTCTTGTTTAAAGACCATTATCATCATCATAAGATTAGATGCCCCAGTATAGGGTAATGCCAGGACAGAGAAAAGGGCACAGGTGGATTGAGGAAGGGTGTTTATGGAGGAGAAATCAGGAAATGGAATAACATTTGAAATGTAAATTAAGAAAATATCTAATAAAAAACAAATACAGACATCAAAGTTAAARAATAAAAATAAAAATAAAAATGAATTGAAAAAAATGAAAAAATAAAAATTGTATTTAATTGCATTTTCATGTACTTTGGTTGTGGTATAATATCCAAGGCTTGCCATAATAGGATAGCTGTGCACTGATAGTGTCACATTTCCCTGGCTGTTGTTGTTTGTGTTCTTTCACAGGGCTTTAGCCGTCTAGATAGATGCCTTTGGTCACTGGATATTCCTATTATAGTAGGTACTGGGGGGGGGCAGGCAGGAGGGGAATCTAACCTGTGTCATTCTGGACTGGCAGTTCTGATGAAGGTGGGCAAAGAGATGGTGAAAGAATGGGGATAAGGCAAGGAAGGATAGCAGACTCCTCATGCCAGCTCTGTGTGTCCAGGAGGAGGCAGAGAAGATTCATTTATGAAGATTCTTTCCAGACATGTTTTTCAGTAGAACTGTAAAAACAGACTTAGTTTACTTAAACATTTCTTAATATTTTTAAAAGTAGTTTTCTAACATCCTATTTGTAAAGTACAATATATGTTTTCACACATTACAAACATCTTAAGATTTTGGTGTTTCACTGAAGAATGTGATTTGGGAAGAAAAACATCAAGAGTTACCAGAGAATATTTAGGTTCTTGATTAACATAAGATGTTAGGTGCTTGAGAAACAATAGCTGGTTACCTATATAATGGAGCTATGTAATATCATAAAAGAAACATATAACATTACATGGTTGTGAGAAAATTTAGTTCTTTCAAAAAATGAAAACACTTGTACATAAAGGCATCATTAAGTTGATTCAACAGGCTTAAAACAAGCAATATGAAGCTAAGTGGGAAATCTGCAGTGGAGAAATAAAGGAAAAAATCAAAGGGAGAAAATGGGTGTTGTATTTTATCAAGATGTATTACATGCATGTATAAAATTCTTGGGGAAAAAGGCCCATCAGGTTTCCCACAAAATTACTGGTAACAATCACGTACTCATGTACTTCATCTTAAAAATGCAAACCATTATTGAGAGGTCTGAAGGAAAGGCCTTCTGGAAACTGCCCCACCTGGGGATTCATCACATATACAGTCACCAAACACAGATACTATTGTGGATGCCAAAAAATGCTTGCTGACAGGATCCTGATAAAGCTGTCTCCTGACAAACTCTGCCACTGCCTGACAAAGACAGAGGTGGGTGTTCACAGTCATCCATTGAACTGAGCACAGGGTCCTCAATGGAGGAGCTATAGAAGGACCCAAGGAGCTGAAAGGGGTTTGCAGTCCTTTAGGAAGAACAACAATATGAACCAACCAGTACCCCCAGAGCTCCCAGGGTCTAAACAACCAACCAAAGAGTACCTATGTCTCCAGCCACATCTGTAGCAGAGGATGGCCTTGTTGGGCATCAATGAGAGGAGAGGCCCTTTGTCCTGTGAAGGCTAGTTGCCCCAGTGTAGGGAATGTCAGGACATGGAAGCATGAGTGGATAGGTTAGTGAGCATGGGAAGGGGAGATGCAATAGGGGATTTAGGGAGGGGAAATGAGGAAAGGGGATAACATTTCAAATTTAAATAAAGAAAAAATATCTAATAAAAAGAAAAAAATCACAAAAAATGCAAAACAGAATCAAAGACTCCAAAAGCTCCCAAAAAGTACAAAAGTGGTTAATGTGATGGTTTGTATATGATTAGCCAAGGAATTGACCCTATTAGGAGGTGTGGCCTTGTTTTAGTAGGTGTGTCATTGTGGGTATGGGCTTAAGACTCTCACCCTAGTTGTCTGGAAGTCAGTCTTCCACTAGCAGCTTTCAGATGAAGATGTAGAACTCTCAGCTCCTCCTGCACCATGCCTGCCTGGATGCTGCCATGTTTCTGCCTTGATGACAATAGACTGAACTTCTGAGCCTGTAAGCCAACCCCAGTTAAATGTTGTCTTTTATAAAACTTGCATTGGTTATGGTGTCTGTTCACAGCAGTGAAACCCTAACAAAGACAGAAGTTGGTACCGGGGGAATGAGGTATTGCTGTGATAGGCCTGACCATGCTTTTGTTTGGAAGAATGTGGATTTGGGGACTTTGGATTTTGAAATTCATGGAATGCTTTAAGTGGGGCTTAATGGGCCAGTCTAGTAGGAATATGGAAGACACTGGTGCTGAGGGTCATTTGAACTGTTTAGGCCTGCTGGCCCAAGAGGTTTCAGTGGAGAACTTTAATATGTGGCCAAGAGATTGGTTTTGTTTGGGTGGAGAACATGGCTGTTTTTGCCATTGACTGAAGAGACAGACTAGGGCTAAGGAAAAGAGATTTTTATTAATTGCGTCTGCAAAGGAAGTCTCAAAAAAGCTCAACAAAGACTTTGTTCTCTGTTTAGCTTGATGAAGAAAATTTTGAACAAACCTAGCAATCTGAGAAAGGAAAAGTATGAAATATATAGTTTGAGTATTAAAGGGACTCCAGGAAGTGAAATGGAGCTGAATTCAAGGATATTAAACTGAATTAAGGGAGTGGTGAACTTGGGGCAAGATTCCACCCTTCTAAATTTAGGTCCAGGCTTTTAAATTTAGGTACAAGCCTTTAATCCCAGGAGGCAAAGATAAGCAGATCTCTGAGTTCAAGACTACCCTAGAAAAGGGCATTCTAGGTGAAGAAAAACTTAAATCCAGGCTTGGTGGACCACACCTTTAATCCCAGTGCTTAGAAGACAGGCATGCAGATCTCTTGAGTTCAAAGTCAGTCTATAGAGGAAGATCCAGGACAGCCAATTTAGGCAGTGAAGGAGCTGGGATAAAGGAAGCTAGTGATAATGTAATAGAACAAGGAGGTCAATGTTCCAGTTCCTGCAAGCAGCAGAACTCAGCAACTTCAGCCATGTGTCTCTGGCTTTATATTCAAGAGAAGGAGACAACTGGGACAGTTGATGCTGGTTAGCTGGAGCTAAGAAATTAGTGATGATTAAGAAGAGACCAGCATCACTGAGGTGAAATCTTTTGGGAAGTGTTTTCTGAGAGCAAAAAGAAGCTGTATTCCAGAGATAGCCAAGGTTGATCCTCATGCTGCAGCTATACTTTGTAACGTGTAAGAATCACCCAGGTGGTACTGGTTTTGAAGGCATGAAGGCATCATGAAGAACAGCTGAGGTTTGGCACTGTGAGAAGTCATGGAATTCCATTGGTGAATTGGCAGCCTAGGACTGAAGGGGTCATGCCTAGAAGTTGAGGCTTGGTACCATGAAGAGAGCCTATAAGAGGTTTTGGTGAAGCATAGTTGCAGTGGAAGACCCTAACATATTGGAGATGCCAGTGTCATGAGATGGCCACCAAGAATAGCAGTGGCAGTGGAGTGGATCAACGTGAACTTAGAGTGCTACAGAGGACAGAGCAGGAGAAATGATGCCAGCTCTTTGGAGATGCACAGAAGATCATATGTGGATCTCAAACACTGGAACAAAAAGCTGTGAAGCTGAAATTGACTTGGGGACCCCAAGATGTTAAAGATGCCAGAGCCACAGGTTGCCTGCCAAGGAAAGCTGGTAACAGGCAGTGGAACAAGCCCAGGAGAAAGAACCTTGTTGTGTCAACAAAGATGGAAAGGGATTTGGATATCTGAAGACTGCATTGCCGTCAAACATGGAGATGCAGAGTTTGGGCTTTGCTCAGCTGGTTTCTTGTCATGCTTGGGGGATTACAGTTAAGTGATTGGATGAATCTCAAAAGAGACCTTGAACTTTGGACTTGTTGAGACTGCTATAGACTACAAGGACTTCTGAAGTTGGACTAAATGTATTTTGCATTATGCTATGTTTAAGTATGGCCTCCCATAGACTCGTGTTTGAACAAGCCTATTGGGTCCAGGGAGTGGAATGTGATGGTTTGTATATGATTGGCCCAGGAAGTGACCCTATTAGGAGGTATGGCCTTGTTGAAGTAGGTGTGTCACTGTGGGTGTGGGCTTAAGACTCTCACCCTAGTTGCCTCGAAGTCAGTCTTCCACTAGCAGCCTTCACATGAAGATGTAGAACTCTCAGCTGCTCCTGCACTATGCCTGCCTGGATGCTGCCATGTTTCTGTCTTAATGACAATGGACTAGACTTCTGAGCCTGTAAGCTGACCCCAATTAAATGTTGTCTTTTATAAAACTTGCATTGGTTATGGTGTCTGTTCACAGCAGTGAAACCCTAAGACAGGTAGTCTAAAATAGTAGTAACATATCATGGAATTAGTGTGTTCACATTCCAGATTTTGAGGTATGGGGATGGAGCTCAGTTAGTAGGGTATGTGTTTTGATACCCAGAACCAAACAAACCAGATATAATGGCTTACACCTATAATCCCAGAACCTGGTAGTCAAATACTGAGGAACCAGAAGTTTAAGGTCATCGTCTACTACTGAACAATTTTGAGTCTCCAGTGGGCTATAAAAGATCCCATTTTCAGGGCTAGAGAGATGGCTCAGAGGTTAAGAGCATTGACTGCTCTTTTAGAGGTCCAAAGTTCAATTCCCAAAAACCACATGGTGGCTCACAACAATCTGTAATGGTAACCAATGCCTTCTTCTCATGTGTCTGAAGACAGCTACAGTGTACTCATGTACATAAAATACATAAATAATTTATTTAAAGAAACAAAACAAACAAAATGATGCCATATAATTTCAACTAGAGTTGCTGTTTGCTTTATGAGTTGTGGGAGGGATATCTCTTTATATCACCCTGGCAAGTCTTCAATCTTTCATTTCTCTTGTCTCAGATTCCTATACAGTTTGGATTACCAACAAAACATATTGTAGCAACCATGCCCAGCCAAGCTCAACTTGTTCTATATTCAGCCAAATTATGAAAAACAGCCAGCCATATTTTAAAAAGGCATATCTCACTATGTTACTCTAACTGGCCTTGGACTAGGTTGTCACTGAACTAACAGATCAAACTACATTTGCCACTGAAGTGCCATTGTTAAAGGTATGTGATACTATGCCATGATCTTGTTTTTTTTTTTTTGCAATAACACTTGGTAAGAAAAGACTAAAAGCTTCAACTGTCATTTTAATAGAACAGCAAAAGAAAAATTCTCAAACTACTTTCTTTGAAAATTGTCTTAGTAATAAGCATATCAACATAGAAAATACATTGTCACAATGTTAGTACATTTCAGTGTCTCTCTTCAGTACCATCATTGGCAGCTATTATAAACTAAGGCAAATTTCTTAAAATACAAATACTGTTAATTTCTACACTATTCAAATTGTATCTTATTTCATCAGCCTTCTATTGTGACAATCAGCTGCTCTGATAAATAAAATAAATCCGTGTCTGGGACTGATATCATGCCCAGCAGCCCAGAATTTTGGAAGATTAGGAAGAAAGGCAATGTTAGTCTGAATAGCATACAAAATTTCAAGGAAAGTCTGAGCTGTTTAAAGTAGACCTTTTCTTAAAGGAAGAAAAGCAAAACTGATAAACAAAACAAAATATGTGGTTAGGTCTTCTTTTGTACTGCATGCCTTTAATTACAGCCCTTGGGACACAGAGGCAGGCCAATTTATGAGTTGAGGCCAGCCTGGTTTACAGAGGGAGTTCCAGTGCTATAAAGAGAAACCCTGTCTTGAAAAACTAACCAACCATTCAACAAACAAACAAATAAATAAATMAATCAAAATAAATAGTTGTACATTATTGCTATCATTGATATTCATAGAGTCTTCCAGTTACCTACATGACCTGTTTACTTCCATTAAGTTCATTAATTGTACACTCTCAMGGACCAGCCTCAGCTTGGAGAGGGGTTCTGATGAAGGGATGTTTGGGATCAGTGAAAGAACAAATCAAATTAAATCTTTGGTACAAGCTGACAGCCTTAAGTAATGCTTGAGACATCTCTCCAGAGGTCTCTAGATAGCTCAGCTCTTGCAGACAAAAGCAGGGTCTTTTATTTGCATATCAATTCAATCATCCATCAAAGGTTTCTTTTTGATTATGCCTAATACTTTACATCTTTTAATATTTCAAAAAAATTAAATAGGAACATTTTGTGACATTGAAATATGGAATGTTCTTGGATTTGGTTGGCAAGAATTTTATTTAGCATTTTATGACCTTATGACCTTGATTCTTAGAAAAGACAGAAAGTACTTTTTTTTTTTTTTTCAAGACAGGGTTTCTCTGTGTAGCTTTGGCTGTCCTGGAAGTCACTATGTAGACCAGGCTGGCCTTGAACTCAGAAATCAACCTGCCTCTGCCTCCCAAGTGCTGGGATTAAAGGCATGCACCACCACTGCCAGGCTAGAAAGTACATTTTTTAAACATAGAAATGAATTCAGAGATCTGATTGCCTTTGTATGTACAGGCAATAAGCTAGCTGAGAGGATTTGGCTCTGAAATCATCATTCCAACCACCTCTTCTGGGCCTAATAAAGCTCTGTCCTATGTTGACCTTGAAATCAGGAATCGACCATTATAAGTACAAATAATACTTTATATTGTTTGCAACTATTGTGAAGGGTGTTATTTCCCTAACTTCTTTCTCGGCCTGCTTGTCCTTTGAGTACAGGAAGGCTACGGATTTGCTTAAGTTAATTTTATAACCAGCCACTTTGCTGAAGTTGTTTATCAGCTGTAGGAGTTCTCTGGTGGA
>BDUI01023387.1:18059-29490 GCA_002335545.1 Apodemus speciosus
TGACCACTTCTATTTCTTTAGGGCTTATGGGAATGTTTAGATGATCTATTTGATCCTGATTTAATTTTGGTACTTGGTATCTGTCTAGGAAATTGTCCATTTCCTCCAGATTATCCAGTTGTGTTGAGTATAGGTGTTTGTAGTAGGATCTGATGATTTTTTTTTTAATTTCCTCAGTTTCTGTTGTTATATCTCCCTTTTCATTTCTAATTTTGTTAATTTGGATACTGTCTATGTGCCCTCTAATTAGTCTGGCTAACGGTTTATCTATCTTGTTGATTTTCYCAAAGAACCAGCTCCTGGTTTTGTTCATTCTTTGTATGGTTCTCTTTGTTTCCACTTGATTTATTTTAGCCCTGAGTTTGATGATTTCCTGTCTTCTACTCCTCTTGGGTGAATTAGCTTCTTTTTTTTACAGGGCGTTCAGGTGCACACTTCAGCTGCTAGTGTATGCTCTCCAGTTTCTTTTTGGAGGCACTCAGGGCTATGTGATTTCGTCTTAGCACTGCTTTTTCATTGTGTCCCATAAATTTGGGTATGTTGTGCCTTCATTTTCATTAAATTCTAAAAAGTCTTTGTTTTTTTTCTTTATTTATGCCTTGACCGAGGTATCATTGAGTAGAGCATTGTACAGCTTCCATGTGTATGTGGGCTTTCTGTTGTTTTTGTTGCTATTGAAGACCACTGTTACTCTATAGTGATCTGATAGGAGGCATGGGATTAGTTCAATCATCTTGTATCTGTTGAGGTCTGTCTTGTGACCATTATATGGTCGATTTTGGAGAAGGTATCATAAGGTGCTGAGAAAAAGGTATATTCTTTTGCTTTAAGATGAAATACTCTATAGATATCTATTAAATCCATTTGGCCCCAAAAATGACATGGATGAATACTTCATACTCATCAAAGGAAAAATCCACCAAGAAGAACTCTCAATTCTGAACATTTATGCAAATGCATGGGCACCCTCATTTGTAAAAGAAAATTTACTAAAGCTCAAAGCAGGCATTGCACCTAACACAGGGACACAGTGAAAATAATTGAGGCTTTGAACCAATTGTAGAGAGAGAGAGAGAGAGAGAGAGAGAGAGAGAGAGAACATGTTTTACGAATTCTGAGAAAATCTAGTTCTTTATACTAAGTTGGACAAAATTTAATATATTCAACATAGTGGTGTGAGACGAAATTAATACTGACATCTTTAGAACCCAAATTTTAAGTTATTTAATTCTAAAGTATTCTGGAGATATGTACTTTTAAAAATTCTTTGAAAACCAGAGTGTGTATTTGTTTTGTATGTAATTTCCTGTAGTTAAATAAATGTAAGTGAGTTTATTTCTAAAATGACTATGGTGTTTGTACACTAAATGTTTATGAGCAACTCTGTCATTTTTTTTTTTTTGTTTTTACTTTCCTGTTAATAAAGAAAACTCAGCACCAACTGAATTAGGATCCAATTTTATTTTAATTGAAATATATTACGCAAAATGTTAATGATCCATTGAGGTTGCAATTTGCTAAATGATACTCTAGCAAGTTAAAGTGTCAACATAACATCTCAAATTGTATAATATAATAACAGAAGTGCAGTTTTGCCTCTGATGAAAACAAATTCAGTGTTCTAGATTTTTTTTGCTTGTAGCCTAATTGTTTTCTTGCAGAAAGCTCTTTAATAAACAAAACACTGAGGTACACAGGAAAAAAAGAGATGTTTCTGCCACATTTATGAGTATCAAAATTATTGAAGTTGCCACTAATAATTGGTATAATGTGTTTTAGGTTGTGTCAAAAATCTCCTTGAAGTTCAAAGTGTCCACACTATTTTTGTGGTTCTTTCTCCTTCAATTCATTGTGAGTGGAAGAAAATGAAATATTAGACTTATGTGTACTTCAAAATACAGAAAATAGAATTTATTTCTGAGAGGTTGGAGTCCCTAAACTCTGTGGTTCTGCATGCAAGGATACAGGAGGATGGACCTTGCAAGGTTCAAGAATGTTGTTGTGGGAGTCTGTCAAATTGCAAGGGATTGTGATTCCCCCAGTTCTTTTATTTTTGAGAACTGTATTCACTATCCTGGGTTTTGTTATTCCAGATGAAGTTAAGAATTGCTCTTTCTGTCTTTGTGGAGAACTGAGGTAGAATTTTGATGGTAATTGCATTGAATCTGTAGATTGCTTTTGGTAAGATGATAATTGTAATATGTTTATCCTACCAATCTTGTGGAGGGGAGATCTTTCCATCTTCTGAGGTCTGCTCCAATTTCTTTCTTCAAAGACTTAGTGTGATTGTTTTAAGTATCTCTCCATTTAGTTTGATGTTTGCTGTTATTTTGTTGTATATTGATTTTATTATGTTTAAGTTAGGACCTAACCTTTCCAAGACTTTTAACATGAAGGGGTATTGTATTTTGTCAAAAGCTTTTCAGCATCTAATGAAATGATCATGTGATGTATTCATTTTGAGATTGTTCATATAGTGGATTACATTGATGTATTTTCATATATGGAATTATCCCTGCATCATTGGAATGAAGACTTCTTGATTGTGGTGAATGATGCAGTTGCTGTGTTCTTGGATTTGGTTTGTGAGAATTCTACTGAGAATTTTTGCATCAATATTCATAAGCGAAATTGGTCTGAAGTTCTCCTTTTGGGTGGGTCTTTGTGTGACTTGGGTATCAGTTTGACTGGATTCATATAACAAACTAGTTAGAGCTCCTTCTGTTTCTGTTATGTAGAATAGTTTGAGAAGTATTGGTATTAGCTCTTCTTTTAAGATCTGGTGGAAATCTGCACTAAAGCCATCTGGCTCTACCCTTTTTGTGATTGGGAGACTTTTAATGACCACTTTGATTTCCTTGGAGGTTATGGGACTATTTTGATAGTTTATCTGGTCCTGATTTAGTTTTGGTACTTGGTGTCTGTCTAAAAAATCATTGATTTCATCTAGAATTTCTAGTTTTCTTTAGTATAGGCTTTTGTAGTAGGATCCTATTATTTTTAGAATTTTCTCAGTTTCTCTTCTTATGTCTCCCTTTTCATTTCTGATTATGTTAGTTTGGATACTAACAATGTGCCCTTTAGTTATTTTGACTAAGGGTTTATCTATCTTGTTGATTTTCTCAAAGAACCAGCTCTCAAATTTGTTGAGTGTTTTATAGTTCTCTTCATCTCTAATTGGTTGATTTCAGCCCTGAGTTTGATTCTTTTCTGCCTTCTACTCTTCTTGGGTGTGTTTGTTTCTTTATGTTCTAGAGCGTTCAGATGTGCTGTTAAGTTTCTAGTGTAAGATCTCTCCAATTTCTTTATGAAGGCACCTAGTACTATGATTTTTTTCTCTTAACAGTACTTTTATTTTGTCCCATAAGTGTGGGTATGATGTGTCTTCATTTTCACTGAATTCTATAAAGTCCTTAGTTTCTTTTTGTATTTCTCCCCTGACAAAGTTATCATTGAGCAAAGAGTTGTTTAGTTTTCATGAGTATTTGAGCTTTATGTTGTTTTTGTTATTATTGAAGTTTATCCTTAGTCTGTGGTGATCTGACAAAATGCCTAGGATTATTTCAATCTTCTCCTATCTCTTAAGGCTTGTTTTATATTCCATTATATAATTAATTTTAATGAAGATTCCATGAGGTGCTGAGAAGAAGGTATATTCTCTTGTTTTGAGGTTAAATGCTCTGTAGATATCTTTAGAATTCATTTGGTTCATACCTTCTAATAGTTTCACTGTCTCTTTGTTGAATTTCTTTTTCAATGACCTGTCCATTGGTGAGAGTGGGCTGCTGACCTCCCCCACTATTATTGTATTAGTTTCAGTATGTGTTTTCAGCTTTAATAACATTTCTTTTATGAATGTGGGTGCCCTAGTATTTGAGGTACAGATGTTCAGAATTGAAACTTTCTCTTATTGAATTTTTTCTTTGATGAATATACAGTGTCCTTCATATCATCTGATAACGTTGGGTTGAAAGTCTATTTTATTGGATTTTAGAATGGCAACTCCAGGTAGCTTCTTGTGGACCATTTGCTTGGAAATTTTTTTTCCAACCTTTTACTCTGAGGTAGTGGCTGTCTTTGTCTCTGAGGTATGTTTCTTCTATGCAACAGAATGCTCGATACTGGTTATGAATCCAATCTTTTAGCCTTTGTCTTTTTATGGGAGAGTTGAGTCCATTAATGTTAAGATATATTAAAGACAAATGATTGTTAGTTAGTTCCTGAGACTTTTGTTGCTGGAGGTGGTATTAGGTGTGTATGATTTCCTTCTTTTGGTTTTATTGTAAAAAGTTCAACTTCTTTTGTTCTCTTGGGTGTAGTTATCCTCCTGGTGTTGGAAACTTTATTCCAGTATCCTCTTCAGATTAGTAGAAAGATATTATTTAAATTTGGTTTTGTCCTGGAAAATCTTGGTTTCTCCATCTATTGAGATTGAGATTTTTCCTGCGTATAGTATCCTAGGCTGGAATTTGTGTTCCCTTTGAGTCTGGATGACATCTATCAAGGAGCTTTTAGCTTTTAAGGTCTCTATTGAGAATTCTGGTGTAATTCTGAAAGGAATGACTTGGCATTTTTCCCTTACAGCTTTTAATATTCTTTTTTTGTTCTGTGCATTTAGTGTTTAGATTAGGGAAGTTTTTCTATGATTTTTTTGAAAATATTTTCTGGCACTTTGACCTGGGATTCTTCACTCTCTTCTATTCCTATTATTCTTAAGTTTGATATTTTCATTGCGTCTTGAATTTCCTGGACATTTTGGGCTAGTAGCTTTTTTCATTTTGTATTTTCTTTGACCAGTGTGTCAGTGTTTTCTATGGTATCTTCTACTCCTGATATTTTCTCTTCTATCTGTTGTATACTGTTGGTGATACTTAAATCTGTATTCCCTGATCTCTTTCCTAAGTTGTCCATCTCCAGGGTTGCCTACCTTTGTGTTTTGTCTATTGGTTCTATGTCCATTTTTTAGTTCTTAGATAATTTTGTTCAATTCCTTCACCTGCTTGATTATATTTTCTTGTATTTCTTTAAGGGATTTATTTGTTTCCTCTTTAAGGGCTTCTATCTGTTTTCCTGTGTTTTCTTGTATTCCTTTAAGTGAATTCTTTATATCTTCATTAAAAGCCTCTATCACCTCCATGAGATGGGATTTTTAAGTCATAATCTTACTCTTTAAGCATTTTGGAGTATCCATGCCTGCTGCGATGGATTCTCATAGTGCTGGATTGCATTGAGTTCTGTTGCTTATAATCCTGCAATTGCCTCTGGACATCTGGTCATCTCTGGTGTTAACTGACCTAGGTGTTTCTGATTAGAGCTGACCTCCTTGGAGACTGGTAGCCCTGATCTCCTAGGAGGCAGGCAGTGCTGCCTCTGGTAAGGGTGTGCCTCTTGTGTCAATGGTTAGAGCAGGTCTGCTCTGTCCATAGTTATTGTGGACCTCCTGGGAGGCAGACAGGCTGTGATCCTGTTTACTTTGAGGCTCCTGAGAGGCAGACAGGCTGTGGAGTGTAGGAGGGTATCAGGCCCCCTGATCTTGCCTGGGTAGAGAAGCTGACCAGTAGGAAGATGGCGCTTGGCAGAGTGGTGGGACCTGTGTCATCTGGGCTCTTTGGTTTTGTTTACCGTGGACCTCTTAGGAAGCAAGCAATCTGTGGTATGTGGGTTGGTATCTGGCAACTGATCTGGCTTCGGTAGGCAGTATGTTGGAAGAAAGAGTGAGCCATCCTCTCATTTGTTGTTTAGGTTGTTTGGTTCTTTTGTAATTACTGTTTTGAAATTTATAGATACTAATATTCTGTCCCATTATAGTTACCATAGATTTTTCCCATTCTAAAGGCTGCATCTCCACTCAAACAATATTTACTTTGTGGAAAAGATCCTTTTCATCTTCTTGTAATAGCACTTGTCAATTCTTAGTTCTAGTTTCTGAGATGTTAGAATCCTTTTTAGAACGTCATGGTTTATGCCTCGAAGTGTTTTACATATGTTTTTCTCTTGATGTTTTAGTTTCAGGCCTTGTATTATAATCTTTGATCAATATAATATAAAATTAGAGGAATCTAGGTTTCCTCTTTTTCAGAACCATTTGCTGAAAAAAAATCTCTCATTTTTCTAATATGTACTTTTGTCTTCTATCTTTTAACCTCTGCTCTCTTATATTTCTTTAAGGGGGTTATTTATGTCCTTCTTAAGGATCTCTATCATCTTCATAGGATGTGATTTTAGGTCAGAATCTTGCTTTTTGGATGTCCCAGGTTTACTGCGGTTGGAGGACGGGCTTCTGATGGTGCCAAGTTGCATTGTTTTCTGTTGATCATGTTCTTGTGCTTGTCTCTTACCATCTGGTTATATCTGCTATTAACTTGCCTTGCCATCTCTAACTTGAACCTTTCCCTCCTGTCAGCCTAGTTATGACAGACCTCCTAAGAGTCCAGCTGTCTCTGAGGGTGTGGAGGTGAGGGGGTGTAGGGGAAGGCTAGAGTACCTGATCTGCCTCTGAGCACAGTTGTGTACTGGAGGGAAGATGTGTATCTGATAGAGCTCAAACAAAAGTTTTATAATTCTCCCATCAGTCATTATGCCAATGAGAGTGAAAGAAATTTATTGAAGAGCTACAATCCATGACTACTGAGAAAGGGAGAATTGATTTTTGTAGTGATAGTTTTGGCATTTTGGTTTCTTTAAAAAATACAGAATATTATAAAAATGTTTTTGTTTTAATCGGAGGTATATAATATGGGGTGTCTTCAAATAGTCCACAGCAGATAACTATAATTTGGCTCCAGCTCTAGTGAGGGCATGATTTTGCCAGCTGCAGATAGTTTCTGCAATTATGTGACATTTAGAATTCTGGAATCTTTCCAGAGTGTACATAAATTCTAGGCCTCTGAGAGGTTGGCTTTGGGTGGATTTTTAGTGGTTGATTGGCAGTTGTTTGGTGGTTGATTGGTTGGTGCTTGTTGTTGGTTTCTTTTGGTTGCTGTTGGTCACAGGTTTAAGTAGTCATGTGCAAAGAAGAAAGAAGAATTAGATATCATGATGGTGAATATCAAACTTGCTCTAAGAAACTTGATGCTACTAAGAAGCTGGAAGTTGTCTAATGGTAATATTGCCCCCTTTTCCTTTCTATCATTTCTTTTTCTGCTATCTAGTGTTAGAGGGTTGAAAGAGGTAAAAATGGGGGTGGATAAAGGATAGAAGAAAGAAGAATCCACAAAATAGCAAATGCTGGCGACAGATTTTCTCCAGGCCCATGGATAGGTTATCCATTTCAAACTGATCATCCATAAACACTTGTAAATATAAACAACACTAAATATAGATACATACTATATCCTTGTGAGTATTTTTTATATGTGTGTGATAAATAATAGTTAAGGAACAAGTCATCAATTTTGGAGTGACCAGKTTTGACATTCAGAGGAATTGGAAGGGTAGAAATATAAACTATAGTACGCATGTATGAAATTTACAAAAACAGCATGTTTAATTCAAAATGAGGAATCAGTCTTTAATTTGTAATAATTGTAAGAACATTAACTCTAGTAGTTAATGATAGCAACAAATTAAATTGTATAATATTGAGCTGGTGACAAAATGTTCAAGAAGTAATGAATGGCTTAGTCCTGTGTATCAAGTCGAGTTGAACCAAGTGGCCTCTTATGCCATGAGAACCTCCATCTTAACCCCACTTATCCATCAACTCCATCACACTTGTGGATTATGAACCATGCAGGTGAGCTTTCCTTCCCCCACCATATTCTCTTCTCACTGAGTCCTCAAGAGCAAGCCAAGCTGGCTTGAGCAGCCTACTATCACAAGAAGACCATCATTCTCTACCCACTTCTTCCCCCATCTTAATCAGACCTGTAGATCCTGAACCATAAGAGTAAGCTTCCATTTTCCAACCCATGTTCCCTGCTGCCTGAGACCGCTAGGCACGAMAAGCTGCCCTGAGGAGCCTGCTAGCCCAGACTGACCACCATTCTTTTGCCAAATTTCTGCCTGCCATCATTGTATCTGCTGTTCCTGAAACATACAGAACTGCAGATTGTGAAACATACAGACCTACAGATCCAGAACTATAAAAACCTGCAGATCCTGAACCATAAAATGCAAGGCTACCCATCAGAGGTCTGCCAGACCAGGTCCATTCAAAATACAACAGGAACACCCATGGATCAAAGCCATCCAGATAGCTAAAGGCCCTCAAAAAGAAACAATCAACAAAAGCCAACGCATTATCACAACTACAAAGCAGAGCCTCCCTTCTACAGCAAGGCATAGATATCTTAACACAACTGAAACCAAAGAAAATGACCTTAAATACAAGATTATAGAGGCCTTTAAGGAGGAAATGAATAAATCTCTTAAAGAAATACAGGGAAATACAATCAAAGAGTTAGAGGCTTTAATGATGAAACAAATAAATTCCATGAAGATATATAGGAAAACAAAGTCAACAGGTGAAGGCAATAAATGAAAGTGTGCAAGACCTGAAAGTGGAAATCAAATCAATAAAGAAAATAAAAACTGACGGAATTCTGGAGATGAAATACCTAGGAAAGAGAACACACACACACACACACACACACACACACACACACACACACACACACTCACAATGCCAGTATCACCAGCAGTGTACAGAAAATAGAAGATAATGTCAGGGATAAAAGATACAGAAGAGAAAATTAAGAAATCAGTCAAAGAAAATGTTAAATCTAAAAATTTCCTGATATAAAACATCCAGGAAATTTGGGATATCATGAAAATTCCTAAGGTAAGAATAGTAGGTAGAGAAGGTACAGAGTCCCAGCTCCAAGGCCCAGAAAATACATTCAACAAAATTATAGAAGAAAATCTTCCCAACCTATGGAATGAGATGCCTACACAAAGGAAGCTTATGGAACACCAATTAGCCTGGACCAGTAAACCACTTAAAAACCTTCTACCACTTAATAATCAAAACACAAAATCAGCAGATCAAAAAAGTATATTAAAAGCAGCTAGGAAAAAATGGGAGGTAACATACAATGGTAGACCTATAAAAGTTACTCCTGACTTCTTAACAGAAAATCTAAAAGGTAGAAGGACCTGAATATATCTTACAAACTCTAAAGAACCTAAGATGCTGACCTATACTTCTATAACTGGAAAAACTCTCAATTGTCATAGATGGAGAAAAGAAAAGATATTTCAAGAGAAATCCAAACTCAAACAATATCTATCAACAATTCCAGCTCCAAAGAAAATTCTAGAAGGAAAACCCCAACCCGAGGAGAATAACTACATTCATGAAAACTTAGAAAATATGTAATTCCATACCACCATAAGGAAGGAAAGCGCATACAAAAGTATACACACACACACACACACACACACACACACACCAATAATAATGCCAACCTCAAAATAACAAAATAACATTCAATGGCTATTAATATTTCTCAATATCAATGGACTTAATTCTGTAATAAAAAGACACAGACTAAAATAATGGATGAAAAACAGGATACATCATTCTGCTACATACAAGAAACACATGTCAGCAATAAAGATAGATAGACATTATCTCAGAGAAAAGGGCTGGAAAAATGTTTTCCAAAGTAACAGACCCAAGAAACGAGCGGGAATAGTCACTATAATATCTAATAAAATAGACCTTCAACCAAAATTAATCAAAAGAGTCAGGGAAGGACACTTCATACTCATCCAAGGAGAAATCTACCAAGATGATATCACAATTATGAACATCTAATTAATGGTACCTATGTGTGTAAAAGAAACATTGCTAAAGCTTAACATAAAACCACAAAAATCAATAAGAGGAGACTTCAACACCCACTCTCACTAATTCACAGTTCATCCAGACAAAAACTAAACAAAGAAATAACAAAATTAGCAGACATTATGAATCAAATAGATCTAACAGACATCTATCAAATATTTCATCCAAACAAAAAAGAAAATACCTTCTCAGAACCTCCTGGATCCTTCTCCAAACTTAACCATATACTGGGTCACAAAGAAAACCACAACAGATACAAAAAACGAATTAATTCCATGTATCTTATCAGACCACCATGCATTAAAGCTGGACTTCAACGACCGAAAGCCCAGAAAGCATACATACTCATAATTTTTGAACAACTCTCTATTCAATGATCTCTCTTGGTTAGGGAAGAAATAAAGAAATTACAGATATTTTAGAATTCAATGAAAATAAAAGCACAATATACCCAAATTTAGGGGAAACAATAAAAAAATGCTAAGAGGAAAGTTCATAGAACTACATGCATGCATCCATAAAGAAATGAGAATGTTTTCATACATGCAATTTAAAAGTACACCTGAAAGCTCTGGGAAAAAAAGGAAGAACCAAGCATGCCAGGAGTAGGAGAAGACAGGAAATAATCAAAATTAAGACTGATATCTATTAATTAGAAGCAAAAAATCAGAACAAAGTATCAAAGAAACCAAGAGATGGTTCTTTGAGACAAACAACAAGTTAGATCAATCCTTAGTCAAACTAACCAAAAGAAAGACATTATCTAAATAAACAAAATCAGTAATGAAAATGGAGACAAGACAACAGACCCTGAGGAAATTTGAATAATTATTAGGGTTTATTTCAAAAGCCTGTACTTCACAAACTTGAAAAATTTTAGCCATTCTGACTGGTGAGAGGTGAAATATTAGGATTGTTTTATGTGCATTTCCCTGATGACTAAGGATGTTGAACATTTCTTGGGGGTGCTCCTCAGTCATTTGATATTCCTCAGGTGAAAATTATGTGTTTAGCTCTGTATCCCATTTTTAATAGCGTTATTTGCCTCTCTTGAGTCTAACTTCTTGAGTTCTTTTTATATATTGAATATTAGCCCTCTGTCAGATGTAGGGTTGGTAAATATCTTTTCCCAGTTGGTTGTTTGCTGTTTTGTCCTACTGACAGTGTCCTTTGCCTTACAAACACTTTGTAATTTTATGAGGTCTCATTTTTCAATTCTTGATTTTAGAGCATAAGCTATTGGTGTTCTGTTAAGGAAATTTCCCCTGTGCCCATGTGCTCCTCACACCAGTCAGAATGGCTAAGATGAAAAACTCAGGAAAGAGCAGGTGTTAGCAAGGATGTGGAGAAAGAGGAAGACTCCTCCACTGCTTGTGGGATTGCAAGGTGGTACGACAACACTGGAAATCAGTCTGGTGGTTCCTCAGAAAACTGGGCATGATAATACCAAAGGACCCCATTATACCACTCCTGGGCATTATACACAGTGGATTCCCAAGCATGCAATAAGAATACATGCTCCACTATGTTCACAGCAGCCCTATTTATAATAGCCAGAAACTAGAAAGAACCCAGATGTCCCTCAACAGAGGCATGGATACAGAAAATGTGGTACATTTGCACAATGGAATACTACTCAGC
>BDUI01023390.1:25330-35752 GCA_002335545.1 Apodemus speciosus
ATTATAAATTTTCTACATCCATTATCTTATTCTACTGTTACAGGAACTATATTAGCTAGTACTGCTACCACTACTATACTCAAACATTAAAGACTTTCACCAATAAATTAATTGTGTGTTTATATACTCATATTTGCATGCATTATCTCATTCTCATTTAATAAAATATCACTTATTAAGATTATTTAACTGCAACATGCAAGCTTGAATATTACTGACTCTTATAATTGCTTCACATTATAAATTTTCTACATCCATTATCTTATTCTACTGTAATAAAAAACTCATTTAGTGAAGTTAGTCTATTGCAAAAAAGTAAATCTAGATTGGTTTAAGTATAAATGCATTATATTAGTTCCTAAAACCTTGAATTCAAGCAACACAGATCAGTTCTTTTTAAGCCACCAGATAATATCTTTTTCCAATGCCTCTAAAGCAGATTTTTAAAATATTTTTGTATTTATGATTTATCTTTTTCAGTTTATTTATTTATTTATTAGATATTTTCTTTATTTACATTTCAAATGTTAACCCCTTTCCTTGTTTCCCCTCTGAAAACCCACTATCCCATCTCCCTTCCCCCTGTTCACCAACCCACCCACTCCAGCTTCCCTGTCCTGTCATTCCCTTATACTGGGGCATCGAGACTTCTTATGAATGACAGCACATTATAATCATTGTTGACTAGACAGTAGTTGCCAAATTGTTCTCACATTTATTAAACTTAGTCTGAAAAAACGATAGGAGTATTTGTAAAACGAATGTAGAACAGAAGCCCAGAAATACCGTGGGAAAGAAAAAAGGAGTGTATGCCACAAAAGTTACAGATAGTTTTAGAGTTGGAAACATTGTTCTGCAGCTTTTAAACTAAGGCCGTTGTTTAGAGAGAAAATAGTCATAAAATAATAATGAACAAATTATTAAGATATAGATAATAAATGACTGGTAAAGACCTGTATAAAAAGAGCAATGAATAAATTTCTTTGGACAGCTTCTCCAACAAAATGAAGCTATAGATTAGCAATGCTGATTTTTGGAGATGCCTCCGATGTATCTATTTTCAATCCTTGTGTAATTTGGAAAGTTTTTTTTTTCTTAAGTACATCTAGGAGGACAAAGCTAATATGACTAATTCCTTGCCTCCTGCTGTGAATCCCTTGAACACCATAGTTAACAGCATCCAATTAAAGAATAACAAAGAAATCAGGGCATCTTCCTTCTTAGATGACATATTGTTACTAATATTTGGAGAAAGAGTTGTTTTGTAAGTTTGAGGCCTAATTCAGTTATGGTGTTGGTAGTATGAGAAATTAATGAATTCACTCAACTTTGATCCTCTGGGATTTTTAGATTTGAATCCAGGAAAGAATGCAGGCATATATATTTATTTGTATTTATAGGGTAGTTATTGCTCACATAGTACTAAGAACTTCTATATAACACTGAGGAATTGTGATTTAAAAGAGGACAGCAAGGCAGAAAGAATAAGGAGACTGACTGAGCTAGAAAGAGCAATGCCTGGGGAATAGAAAGTACTCTTGGACAGAAATTTATGGGGAAGTGGATGAAGGAGTATGACCCCCATAGACTTATGGGTATGTGTGGTTGCCCACAGAAGGTGGCAATATTAGGAGATGTTTTGTTGGCGTAAGGTGGGGCCTTGTTGGAAAAAGTGTGTCACTGTGGCCTATGGATCAAGATGTATACTCTCATCTCCTCCTGCAACATGCCTGCCTGTACACTGCCATGCTTCCTGCCATGATGATAATGAACTAACCCTCTGAAAGTGTAAATCACCCCAATTAAATGTTTTCCATTATAAGAGCTGCTGTGGTTACGGTGTCTCTTCACAGCAATGAAACCCTAACTAAGAGAGAGATGTTCTGCTATAGGTGGTAGTTTTGTGGAAGAAATGTGCAAGAGCACTCTTAGATGGTCACATTGTTACTACAAACTAAGGAAAGGTACAAGAAGCTTAGACATGGAAGATAAAGCGTGGGGTAAGAGAATTAAAAAACAAAGAAAAAGAATGATTACAAATGATAGGTAAAGGTTGCTAAGGAGATAAATGAGATACAATAAGAAATACATAATGCAAGGGCATAATGATTTTCATCTATGGGAAGTGTTGGATGCATGACTATGTGACAGTAATTATCAGGGAGTTTAAAGAAAGTAAGGAAGTGACTGAAATACAAAGCAATGGAAAAATTAACTGAATTGTAACTGGATCTGTAAAGTAGATTTTTCTTGATTCCAATCAGCAACCAGAAAGTAAATGAGCTTTTCTTAGAAATCAGATGATATAGCTGATCACACATGTGGTACAAAGAAAATACCCAAGTGACTAAATACAAAGAGGTTGGAGAAAAAGACAAGAGAACCTGAGAAGAGATGTACACTTAGGTGCAAGGAGGAAATGAAGTCCTTAGTTCGCTATTAAATACACAGAAGAGACGTGATTATATAAGGGCAAAGGGAAATCTAAACAGAGAGAGAAACAGGGATTAAAGGGCAGGGATATTTCGCTGAGATCTTTACCAGGTTCCTCTGGAAGTCCAAGGCACTAGTGCAATGATTCTCAACAAGTATCTACCCCTTTGGCAAACCTCTACAACAACAACAAMAAAAAAACCATTTACTTACATTATGATTCATAGCAGCAGTAAAATTACAGTTATGAAATAGCAATGGTATGATTTTATGGTGGAGGGTGACCACAGCATGAGGAACAGTAACATTAGGAAGTTTGAGAACTGATGATGTAGATATAGGGAAGCAAAGTCAGGGTAGGATTCTAGCTTGTGCTGTGGCACAGAGGACTGCAAGCAACTCTGAGCACATAGGGGTAGGTCAGACCTGCTACAGAACTCACTCCAATTTGTGTTAAGTTAGAAGTGATCATGGAAGATCCCATATGAAAATCTTCTTAACGTTATGTGTGAAGTTCTAGCCACATAATTTTTCTTAAAAGGAGAAATTACAAGGTTGTGATTTTGAGGGGGATGTTGGTGACAAAAGAGGAACTGAGGGAGTTTGCAGCCTTGATGGGGGAGGAACAGTGTCAACCAGCAAGCCCCCCCCCCCCCCGCCGGAGCTCCTGGGGACTCATTCACTAACCAAAGAGTACACATGGAAGGACGCATGGCTCCAGATGCATATGCAGCAGAAGATGACCTGGTTGGACATCAGTAGGAGGAGAGGCCCTTGGTCCTGTGGGGGTTCAATGCCCCAATGTAGGGGAATGCCGGGTCAGGGAGGCAGGAGTGGGTGGGTGGATGAGGGAGTACCCTCATAGAAGCAGGAGTAGGGAGGATGGGATGGGGGATTTATGGAGGGAAGACCTGGAAAGGGGAAAATATTTGAAATGTAAATAAAGAAAATATCCAATAAAACAAGGGGGAAAAGGGGAATATGGTGTCTGAGTTAAAGGTTTGAAATCTTTTCTTATGTTTGTGAACTTCTATTTAAGACTAGTGTTCCTCAATGAAAATGCAATGACATATAAGAGACTTCTAAGGAGGCAAAATATTTTAATACGCTTCTGTCAAAACAATAATAGTAGATCTTGTATGTATTAGGAAAATACTCTTTGCACAGGGCTGTCTCTTATTGGTTTTTGCTTTTTGAGAGTGGTTCTCACTAAATTACTCAAGATACCCTTGAATTTGCTCTGTAACCCAAACAAGCCTTGACTTTGTAATCCTCCTGCCTCAGCTTCCTGAGTGGCTGGAATTAAGGAACTGTGCCGACAGCCCTGACTTTTAAATTAGCACAGTAAGTAAAACTCTAATGAAATTTAGAAATTGCTAATGAGCGTCTATCATATGACAATATTTCTGCCACATATTTCTGCCAGATTTGAAAATATCTGCACCTCATTCTGGAGGTATAACTCAAACATTCAAGTTATTTTTCTGATACATTGTATCCATTTATAGCTAAGTCAACAAAGTTTCAAATTTCATTCATTGGTTAGATTAAATGTAATATGTTTTAACAATGAAAATTTAAAACATTCATGTAATAGTGGATAGTATTAAAATCAGTATTTTCGCTAGTAGCAGTAGTATAGTAGCTAGTAGTAATTATAGTAGCTAGTACTAAAATCAGTATGAAAATACAAATAGAGCACGTGTGAATATTCAGTAAATAAAATAAATCTTTTAAAAAACAGCTTTAGGTTTGTAACAAAAACTTACAAAAAATTATTTAAAATACCCTGCCAGTATAACACAAAACCAACTCAGTGTTTTCTTTGGAGGTTTTTTCCCCCTCAAAGGTTTTCTATTTATATTTTCTGGTTTTGATGCAAATGTGTCTCAGTGTTTGCATGTGTTTCTTGTGCTTTTTCTTTTGCTCTTTATTTCCAGTTTATTTTGTCTTATTCTTGTTTGTTTTTGTTCTATCTTACTGTTATTTATATGCATATTGTTACTTATATGCTTCTTTTTCTGGTGATAACAGAAAGAAAGTGTGTGGATTTGAGTAGGAAGGAAAGTAGACAGGATTTTGGAGAAAGAAAAACTATAATCAGAATATCCTGTGTGAAAATGATCTGTTTTCAATTAAAATTAAAATAAAAATGCTGCATTTTATATAAAGTTAAAGGAGTCTAACACACAACTTGGGCCATTCACTAACTGTAGAAAATAAACTTTAAGGGGAAAAGCTCTTTTCTTTTTGATTTCTGTAGTGGGTTGGTCTGATGCTGTTTCTATTCTAATGCTAAATACTGGTTCCTCAAAATGTGGTTGCTTGCTCAAGTGATGCCATGAAAGGCTAGAGCCTGTGATTGGGCAGTAGAGGGAGAAATGTGGGACTGGAGGTACATGAGAGGGTGTTGCAGGTAAAGAAAGAGAGGGAGGGTTTTGACTGTGGGATGACAACCCCTTCCCTCCATTTGATGCCCTGTCTTTCTACTGGAGGTTGACTCTACAAGTTCCCTCTCCCTGCTGTTGGGCATTTCACCTAAGGTGAGGGAAAGGAGGTCCAGTGATTGGTACAAATTGGTATCCACCTCAAGGGGAGGCTTCAAGGCCTGACACTATTACTTATGATATGGTGTGCTTACAGACAGGAGTCTAGCATGGCTGCCCTTGGAGAGGCCCAACAAGCAGCTGAAAGAGTCAGATGTAGATATTTACACCCAACCAATGGACAGAAGCTGGTAATCCCTGTGTTTGAATTAGGGATAGGCTGGAAGAAGCTGAGGAAGAGGGTGACCCTGTAGAAGGACCAGCAGTCTCAACTAACTTGGACACCTGTGATCTTTCAGACACTAAGTGTACTGGCTGATTTGGGTGTCAACTTGACACAAGCTTGAGTTATCACAGAGAAAGGAGATTCAGTTAAAGGGCAGAGCTGGAGAAGTGACCCAAGCCCTTGGAGGAACCCAGAAGATTGTGAGATGGACCTCAGACTTTGGATGGTTGGACTTTGATTTTGCTTCTGATTGTGACTGTGCCCTGATATTTTTCCCTCTTGAAGAAAGAAGGTATTTTAGTGGAGTCCACAGATAAGAGAATTTGAATTTTTAAAAGACCTTGAATTTTAAAAGATATTAGATATTTTAAAGGGATTGAACTTTTAATATACAAAGACTGTGGGACTGTTAAAGCTGTTTAGACATTGGGGATGAATAAGAAAGCTAGGGTTGAGGAATAATAGTGATGTGTTTGTGTGTCAAGTTGACAAGGGGTCAATTGTTCTGGCTGGTTTTGTGTGTCAACTTGACACAAGCTGGAGTTATCACAGAGAAAGGAGATTGAGTTGAGGAAATGCCTCCACAAGATCCAGCTGTAAGGCATTTTCTCAATTAGTGATCAGGGGAGAGGGCCCATTTTGGGTGGTACCATCCCTGGGCTGGTAGTATTGGGTTCTATAAGAAAGCAGGCTGAACAAGCCAGGGGAAGCAAGCCAGTAACATCCCAACATGGTGTCTGCATCATCTCCTGCATCCTGACCTGCTTAATTTCCAGTCCTGACTTCCTTTGGTAATGAACAGCAATGTGGACATGTAAGATGAATAAACCCTTTCCTTCCCAACTTGCTTCTTGGTGATGATGTTTGTGTGCAGGAATAGAAATCCTGACTAAGACACTGAGCCACCCACTCCACCACATATACCTCATAGGACTGCCTGGTCTGGCCTCAGTGAAAGAAGATACAGTTAACCCACAAGAAACTTGAGGCCCCAGGGAGTTAGGAAAACTGGTGGGGTGGGGGTGGGGTGGGGGTGGGGTGGGGGACATTCTTTTGAAGATGGGAGAGGAGGAATGAGGAACTGTTGGAGGGCAGATCAGGAGGGGGATAATAACTAAACTGTAAAAGAAATAAAGATTATTAAAATGAAAGAAAGAAGGAAAGAAGGAAGGAAGGACAGAATGGAGGGGGAGGAAGAAGGAAGAAACTACCATGGGCCAAAACCATGAGGCTAGGAGAAATAGGAAGTTCCAGGGGACCTTATAGCTGGGTAATAAGTTAGTATAGCCCTAGATCAGTCCAATCTAAGGATATGGCTTCTAAATAAAATACCTGGTTGGTGCTTCATTTTTTCAGGTTTATAGGATTATAAATTCATACTATTAAAAAAATAAATTCATACTATATATTTTCTTTTTCTTTTCTCTGTTGACATATTTTCTATGTAGTTTAGTCCATTCTGGAGTAGAACTCACTTTGTAGTGAAGTGGCCTTGAACTCACAATTTTCTTGCCCTTGTATCCCCCATGCTGGGTTTACCTACATGCAACAGCACACCTTGCTTGCCCTGTTTCTTAATGCTGAAAGATGTAGTCTAGGACTGAAAGCAAACCTGCAGCTCATTATTAATAAATTTGTTTTATTAATTAACAGACCATCCAAAGTTTTTTTTTTCATGAACATTTTTAAAAAGGTTACTAGAGATACAAAGAGATGGAGGAATACACTAAAGGTGATGTTAAGTCAACAGAAACAGAAGAACATGTAACCATGAATGTTCCAACCAACAGAGAACTTTATCATAAATATGCTAAATAATCACTACAGATAACTGTAGTAGTTGTAGAGATGGAAATTTCAGGATGGGTGTAAAAACTAAAGAAAATATTTCAACTGCAAAATCGACTTTTTGAAAAACTGGGTAGGATTGCCAGTCAATACAGAAACAGATGAATTTGAAAGTCTAAATCATGTACACTTAAACACAATGAAAGACATCATTGTAAAAGTTTCAATCCATGTTTGTAGCCTTGACAGAGATTCTAGGACCCATCCAAAGCAATGACCGAACATCCCAAAGCAAAGATAAAACATCCTACTCTTCTTGGTAGTAGAACCTTGACTTTCGGGAAAGATCTTTATACATAACCCTGTGTTTATGTATTTACCTGGATATAATATCATGAATATCCAACAGTGAATAGGTGCTCAAGTAGAGACTGACTATCCTGATGAAAAAAAGAGGTAGGGGTAAGAATGGTGGATTTTAAAAATGTTCAACTTTCTATACAAACGACAGAAGAAAAAGACAAGAAGAGGCAAAAAGAAGTAAGTACTGCTGAGGACTAGTTGCTCATGTACAAGTGATACTCCTTATGGCACCTATCAAAATAAGAACAACAACAGAAATTTCCAGAGTTAGAATACATCTAGTTGGAGTTTCTTCCAGTCAGAATGATGAAATATTATTGTTACTAACACAGAAGAAGAGGAGAAAAAGGAAGAGGAGGAGGAGGAAGAGGAGGAGGAGGAGAAGAAGGAGGAGGAGAAAATCTCAAGAATTTACTGCAATATAGCATGAAATTGGACCTTGGCATGAACAAGAAGACTAGTCAGTCTAAAACATAACTAACACCCTGGAACTGAAAACAATCCAGTTTAGACTCTTGGTGATACCCTATAAAAATAGAAAGTTAATAAATCAGGATTGATTCCTATTATCCCACCAAAATTTTAAATGGCATAAAAACAAAAGAAAGGAAGTTTCAAACCATTAAGTAAAATGTCTGAATGAAAAATAAGATGCATAAACTTGAAAGGATTGTATGAGATGGGAAAAGAAAGGAACCTGAATTTTTTGACAGGACTATGAGAGATTCTGAATAACAAAAAGGAAAAATAGATTCTAGAATTTAATAGAATTTTTAATAACTGGTGAGGCATAGCAAGCATGAATAATATTTGGAACATGAGGAGAAAGAATGGGGCAGGAATATGCCAGAGAAAATAATGGCAGCAATTGGCTCAATTTGATGAGAAAGTATGCATCTCGAGAAACTTGTAGCATAGCAAACATTTAAGTGATCAAATTCAACAGAAACAGCTAAATGCACAGGGCATGATTTAAGAACATGAATGTAAAATTTAAGAAGTGACAAGTGGAAAAAAATGACAAATCTAATGGAAAACCATGAAGACAGAAGATAATATAATAATATGACAATAAACATCTCTCCAGAGAACTAAGGAAAAACTTAACTAATGAAATGCACCTGTCAAATCAGAATTTTATCTAAATGGACATACTTTTCATAAATAAAAGTAAAATTTTAAACTTTTTTCAGATCAACTTAAGCTGAAAGTGTTCACAACAGTCTGCTCCTTCACTACTAATGGGATTGCGAACTGGCAAAACCACTGCGGAAATCAATCTGGGGGTTCCTCAGAAAATTGGAAATAGATCTACCTGAAGACCCAGCAGTTCCACTCTTGGGAATATACCGAAACGATGCCTCACCATGCCACAGGGGCAGGTGTTCCACTATGTTCATACTGGCCTTATTTGTGGTAGCCAGAAGCTGGAAATGGCCCAGGTGTCCCATGACAGAAGATAGAGAAAATGTGGTTCATTTACACAATGGAATACTACTCAACTATTAAGAATGAGGACATGCTGAGTATTGCAGGCAAATGGGTGGAACTAGAAAATATCCTGAGTGAGGTAACTCAGACCCCAAAGGACAAACATGGCATGTTCTCATTAATAAGTGGATATTAAAAAGTACAGAGTACCTGAGATACAGTCCACAGAACTCAAAAAGGTCATCAAGCTGAAGTGCCCAAGTAAGGACTCTTCACTCCCAATTGGGAGGGAGAACAAAGCATTCATAAATGGGGAAGGAGGGAGGAAACTGGGAGGGAAAGTGGATGAGGGTGGGAGAGGGAGGGGGAAGAGGGAAACCTGATCTTGTATTGGGTGAGGGAAAAGGGTGAAGCCCAGAGGGTCAGCAAAAAGAAAGGAAACAAGCAACCTTTGGAGATAGGAATTTGGGGGAACCCTACAGAATACATCAGAGATCTGGGAGGTGAGACACTCTCAGGACTCAAAGGGAGGAACCCTAGAAGAAATGTCCAATCGTAGGGAGAGGGAACTTACAGAGCCCACCTCCAAACTGAAGACAGGGTATCAAATGAGGGAGAGGGGGGCCATCCCACAGTCACAATTCTGACCCATATTTGTTCCTGTCTGAAAGCAATACAGGGATGGAAATGGAGAGGAGCCTGGGGGAAAAAAGGTCCAGAGAAAGACCCAAAGCTTGGGATCCAGCTCAAGGGGAGGTTGCAATGCCTGAAAATCTTTTTATTTTTTTCAGAATTGAGGGTGAGATTAAAAAAATTATTACATACAAAGAAAAATATTTGTAGAATTCAGTTAAAAATGCTCAAATAAGTCTTTGCAGACAAAAAGAAGGGTATGAAAAAGAATCAGTGACAAATCCTTAAACCATATGTAAACATAAGATTAAATGTGATATAGCAGCTGGACATGGTACAGCATATCTAGAATCCAGGGTTAGTCTCTATACATAGTGAGTTTCTGGGTAGCCAGTGCTACAGAGGGAAACTCCTTCTCTCTCTCTCTCTCTCTCTCTCTCTCTCTCTCCATATCTCTCTGTCTGTGTGTGTGTCACTGTCTGCATGTGCACATTACACACTTTACACACAAATAATGAGAATGGTTAAATGTGACTCTACTCTTATAAATTTATTGTATGCTTACTCTGGGAAGCAACTAACAAGTAATTGGGATCAATTAAGGAGGTACACTTTATTTTCAATCTTAATAATTTAAATGTAAGGTAGTATATTGAAAAGGCAATACAAGAGTTCAAGGTAGATGCAGGTGGATCTGAGTTTGCCTTTAGCCTCACCTACGTAGCTAGAAGGAGGAGGAGGAGAAWGGAGGGAGGAGGAGGATGGGAGGAAGAAGAAGGGAGGAGAAAGGGAGGAAAAGGGATATCAATATTAATACTAATAAGATGAAGGTGGTTACTGGAAAAAGAAAACAGTTTGGGAATAACATCTATGAAAATGGCAGGGGGAACATTACCCAACTCATTCTACGAAGCCACAATTACCCTGATCCCAAAACCACACAAAGATCCAACTAAGAAAGAGAACTTCAGACCAATATCCCTTATGAACATTGATGCAAAA
>BDUI01023391.1:22360-38248 GCA_002335545.1 Apodemus speciosus
ACTTCCTTTGGTGATGAACAGCAATGTGGAAGTGTAAGCTGAATAAACCCTTTCCTCCCCAACTTGCTTCTTGGTCATGATGTTTGTGCAGGAATAGAAGAAACCCTGACTAYGACAGTTAGGGAATAAAAGAAAGTCATAACTCAGAATGTTTTTCGAATTGAAAGCATCAGGAATTTACATCAAAGTAGGGAAATCTCTGCTATASGTCTCAGATGTGACCTGGTGACAAGCTAGGAGTTGGTTAGGACMTTCCAGAAGGTCTCCCATGATAGTCCCAGGTTGCCRGGTCAGCCACAGAGGTGGACAATGGATGGCTAAGGCTAGCTCAACAGTTTGAYRCCAGATCTACAWCATTMTGACTCAACATGACTTCTAATCCGTCAACTAACCTTATAGAATCTTTAACATGGTTTTGCCTTATTTTTTTTTTAAAGTATGTGTTACTCATGATAATGCCCTCAAAGTTCAACCACACTGTAGTAGGTGTCAAATCTCCTTTTTGAATTTGGTGGTATGGCTCGGTGGTAGAACGCCTGGTGTGCACGTGGACCTACCATCGCATATATTACACATGTTCTTTTAACCTTCTTCCATGAAGGAGACTCCGGGTGCTTTTGTCTTTTAAGCCCTGCCCACGCTGCTCTGAATAAAATGTACAAGACCACCACTGTGTACACAGTGATTTTTCTCCCATGGTTTTTAACGTCGTCCTAGGAAGCGTCAACTCTGGTTCGAGGTCAAGGCATATGAGCATCCCTCCCTCTGAGAGCCCAGTCATCTCATCTCCACAGAAACCTTGGGTCTTAGTTACTTTGCTATTGCTATAAGTGATCACTGTGACCAAGGCAACTGATAAAAGGAAACATTTAATTGAGAGTGCTTGCAGTTCCAGAGGGTGAGAGTCCACGACCATCATGGCGGGAGGCCTGGCAATAGGCAGGCCTGGCCCTGGAGCAGCAGCTGAGAGCTTATATCTGATCCCCAAGCAGGAGACTGTGCGAGGCTAGGCTCGGATTGGGCTTTTGAAACCTCAATGCCCACTCTCAAATGACACACCGCCTCCAACAAGACCACACCTGCTAATCCTTCCCAAACAGTTCCACCATCTGTGGCACGGGCTTTCAGATATATGAGCCTCTGGGGACGATTCAAACCACTACACCCTAGCTCCCCACTCTACATAGCCTGGACTGTGCATGGCCCCTGCCTTTCATGCCGTGGACAATCATTTGAAAGCAAACCAGAAAGTGTTCCTAATAAGAAAACGCAGACGGAGAGAGTCAGAGTGGAAATGATCTTTTTCCTCTTAAAATCAACACCTGCAAAGCTATTCGCTGATGCTTCTGCCCTGTTCAGATTCAGCCACTTTGTCTCTCTGCCTTGCTTAATAAAGGATCTCTTTGCATTTGGCTTGCGCTGGGACCTAGGTGTTTGGTTGTGGTCTGTGCCTAACCCGGGGTCCAGAGGGGAGCACCCCACAATGTGCAGGTCCCTTCAGACCTGGAGTTACAGATAGCTGTGAACTGCCCTGTGTAGGTGTGAGGAACCCAACTCAGGTCCTCTGCAAGAGTACCAAGTGTTCTTAAGCCRTCGTTCCAACTCTGCTATTTTGTGGGTTTGTTGATAAGTTTTAGGGTAGCTTGCAACGGGTTTTCAGTAGCGTCTCTACTGAAAAGCTGATCTTGTAAATATTTCTTATTTTATTTTCAGGCTTGCATAAATATATTTTAAAATACAAGGTCTCCTCTTTTTGTTTTTCTTTGGAAGAAAACTTTTTCCTCTTTTCTTTATTTCTGAATTACAAATTACAAGTTGACTAGGAAGCTCCAACTCCCTTAGGCCATTTGCTTAGGGGAAATAGCTGCCCCTACCCTAGTTTTAATCTCAAGTACTAAAGATATGTGTATGGTTTGTATAGGGCAGTGAACTTACAAGCATAGCAAGTATATTTTACATGTAAAGATAATTTCCAATGAGGCTCAGGCAATTGTTCAGGGCATGAGCCAAGAGCCCTCCTGTTGGCAGTGGACTGGTCAGAGAGACCTTGTCTTTGGTGGCGTTTATAAATGTATTTACTCCTTGGCGAGACAGGCGGCCAGGGCTGGCACGCCTCAGCCCACCCTCCACCCCTGGGTCCCTGAGGCTTTCCTTTTGTGTGTGCCCTGAGTCCTCTCTAGGCGTGTCTACGCGGTAAGGAGACAGTGCTGTATCCAGAGCAGCCAGGCTGTCTGCTCGGGAGAGGCCACTGTCAAAGGCTAGGTAGTCAGGCGGCAGTTCATTTGCAGGGGTCTGAGGATTCCCGGAAACTAGGTGGCCCTGGTTTTTGCTGCTGGTGCTGGTGCTGCTGCTGCTGCTGCTGCTGCTGCTGCTGCGTCGCCTGCCCGGCTCCCGCCCCTCTCCCGCCCCTCCCTCGCTGGAGGATTTGCCAGCCGCCCCGCCCTCTCTTCCCGAGTCCTCCTCTCTGCAATCGCTGAAGTTATCAGGAGAAATAAGGTAGTCGGGAGACCACATGGAAGTTGTGACAGCTCCCCGGGGCGTCCCTTTGGGAGCCAGCACCTCGGCTTAGGGACCGCAGCTGACTCGTTGAATGCAGGTGCTGCGGAGCCAGCCTGCCGGGATGGGCCATCACTGCTGCAAGCCTTATATCTGCCTTCAGTGCCTGGATAAAACGGTACTTGGCCTTTCCTCTCTTCTCCCCCCTCCCCCTCCCTGGTCTTGGCAGAGAAGGTGTGAGCATCCACCTCTGGCCCCCGCCTCTCTCGCATGCCTGTCTGCTTTGTTGGTGAGCAGGAAGCGCAGGGTTTTCCTTCCAGGGTGCTGGATCGTGAGTGGTGCTTACAGAAAAGCGTTATTCTCCCGGGCTCTGCAGAGCCTTACATAATGTTATGTTCCTGCAGGCTCAGATAAAACTGTTGCATTTTGCAGACATAGTAGGAAGGTCTTGAAATTCAAACTGCCAGGGGGAAACCTGGGAAGGTTCTTAGTGCATTTTCTGTTCCTGGAAAACCTAAGAGGTTCTGGTGTGGGAGGGATATGGGTCAGCTGGGCAAAATGTTTCCGCTAAGCCAGACTGGAACTTTGAAAGTTTATCGCTCTGGGTGTAAGGAGCATCTCTCGCGGTTGCCCGTGTGAGAGAAGAAGGCACAGGGGTCTAGTTTGTTCTGTGACTTTCCTGTCACAAAAGGGCGACGTGGGAGCCAACACCTGATGAGCCAGGGAGTCTGAGGGCTCACTAGAAGAAGATTCACACACAGCCGGAGAACCAAAGTCGATTTAGAGAAAGCACTGTATAGTGATTCAACACAAAGCCGGGCTTTGCTGTCCAGCCTTGCCGGTCTGGCTGCTTCCTGAGGGGCATGATGTTTTTAATTCCATCTCTAGACAACTACTATCAAGAACTATTCTCTGTGATATAGATTTCATCAAAGAGGCATGAAATGGAATCTCATGGGGCACAAGAAGCCTGAAATTGCCTCTTTTTTTTACCCACATGGCATCATCAACTAGGAGATAGCCAGGGGTCTAGTGTGTGATCAGGTGAAGGGGAAATATATGGCTTAATTTAAAAGTCATTACAGGGCGGTCCCTGGGGATCATCTCCGTTGGTTCTGCTCATGAACCCTGACCTCCTGTGGGCTCACACACCATCTCTGAAAACTAGACTGTCCCTTGAAGCTCCCTTCGGACTTTTGCTCTGGTGCAGGCATTTCAGGGACTTTGACTTTTGTTGGCTGGAGCCAGAACTTAAGTTGTATGTGCATGTGTGCACGTGCTTTCGAGAAATCAGCATACAGGAAGCACCTATACATTCACCACCAAAGCCACTCCTTTCCAAGAGATGTGGCTGCAAAGGGGAGTCAGAAAGTGCTTTATAACAAGAGTTTGCTAAAGGGAAAGAGAAGCCACATGCGTGGTAATATTGTAAAGTTGGTACTCCTAAACCAAAAAGTTCCAGAAATGAAGCCAGGCACAGAGATGGAGCCGGTAATCCCAGCTCCTCAGGTGAGCTGGCTGGGAACTCAAAGCCACAGGGGCAGTGTAATAAGACCCTATCTCCAGTGGTGTGTGTGTGTGTGTGTGTGTGTGTGTGTGTGTGTGTGTGTGTATGTGTGTGTAGAGAGAATCTTTTAATCTTTTAGAATAAAGAATGTCCAGGTGTCATGATACACACTTTCAATCCCAGCACTCAGGAGGCAGGGGCGGCAGATCTCTGGGGTTTTGTGATCAGCTTGGTCTACTGAGTCAGTTCTAGGTTGGCCTGGGATACATAGTTAGGGGATGGGAGGGAGGAAGGGAGAGGGGTTAGCTTTTTTTGTTTGAGAATAAGAGATCTTAAAGTGAGTCTGCCCTTGTTTACTGTTAGATCAAATTGCTAAAATTATAAACTTCCCTACATTACTGTTGCATTTAAGGATATTGGAAAATAATTTCTTATTCATCTCTTTAGAAACATGATTTTTGAGGAACTGTCATTTGTTTTAGCTTTGAAACCCCAAATTCAGTACTCCAGTTTTCTGTGATAAAAACATTAAATGTTAAACTGCGTTAATAGCCCTTCTCATTACTCTCACACCTATATTTCTTGGTTTTCTTTGCCATGTTCCTGAATAGTTTTCCAGCACAGAGCTTAATGGCTGCATAGTCAGGTGCCTTTAAAGGAGTGGGGCTTCTTTTACAATAAGAGCGGGCATTGTGTTGCTCTTGTGTGCTTTTCAGGGTCACTTCACAAGAAGTGTGTCCAAGTCCTTCCTTCACTCTATAGCTGCTGCGCAGGCACCGTGACAAGGAGACTTGGTACAGCATTCCATTCCACCTCATGTTTTGGGCATAGCTGGCTGTGAGTTTCAGTAAGCCCCGCCCTCTGTTCATCCTCCCACTGCAAGCCCCGCCCTCTGTTCATCCTCCCACTGCAAGCCCCGCCCTCTGTTAGTCCTCCCACTGTAAGCCCTCCCACTGTAAGCCCCGCCCTCTGTTGGTCCTCACCATCCAGCATCAATGCAGTTTGAAAAGTGTTAAGGTGAAGTAAAAGTCATCAGAAAGTTTTCCTGATAGCTCTAACCCAACTTGTTATCCCTCCAAAAATACACCTTTTCTAGTATATCACTTAGCAATGAGAGAGGACATTTGATCCTAAGGGATAACTTTTTTTTTTCAGTTTGATTACACAGTAGCTAAGATGTTCTGTTTAAAAATGGTGAGAACTGAAAGTAACTTTGTAAGTCATTTCCGAAAGGAGGGTAGAAAAGCAGCACCTGGAAATGGCTCTCTGCTTTGATGCACCAGAAGAAACTATATCATCTTCCTAGAGAACAAAGGGAAAACAAAACTGCTAAGCAAGAAAGTTTTTTTTTTTTAATTAAAAAAAAAAACTGTCCGTGTTGGGGCTGGAGAGGTGGCCCAATTGTTAGAGCACTGGCTGCTCTGCAAAGGACCTGGGTTCAATTCCCAGCACCCATATGGTGACACATGACCATCTGTAACTGTGGTTCCAGTAGATCCAATGGCCTTTTCTGACCTCCTCGGGCACTGCATGTAGATACTGAACATTCATACATACAAACATACATATAAACATACATACATAGATACAATCAAATACACCCATGCACGTAAAATAAGTCTTTAAAAGCTATCCGTGCCTGTTATCTGTCTGCTTACCTCAAGCTATCCAATTAGCTGTATATACCACTGCTGTCCTCCATGCCTGATTGCAGACTATCAATGAACGATTTAGAAACCTAACCAACCTTTCACCAGTTACTAATTCCCTTGCGTGTCCACATTTTCCGGAGAAATTACAGGTCGTATAGACATCCGGGACACATACAGAGCAATCAAACACTAGTTACAGACTAGAGGATAATTAAATGAAGGTTCTAGCCACTGCAAAACTGTGCAACAAGCTGGAAAAGAATCATAGGTGAGGCTGGGGGCGGGGCGATGGATGGGGCGGAGTTTTTGAATTACGCGTAAGGATGGGGCGGGGTTTTGTTAAACTGACATGGAGTGGGGATAGAGCTACAAGCAAAGAGTTCACCAGGAAAGTGCTTTTGTTTCGACGTGATGAAGCCAGCGGACATTTCTCACTGGAAAAAACAATGCAGAGAGTGCAGAGAGCTCTCCAGCCTGGAAGCCAGGCTTGCGTTTTCTTAACTTGTATTAATGGAAGCGTCGATCTGCCAGGGCTTTGTTGTGGTTTGGTTTTGACTTTGGGTTTCATTTTATTTGGGGTAAGGTTGATTTTCGTTTTGTTGTTTGCTTGTTTGTTTATTTTTAGCAGAGATGCAATCTGACTGTAGTGCTCAGACTTTTGGAAAGGTAGACTAAAGGAAGGGAGAATCCACAAAGAGCCAAAAAGTGTCTTGAGTGCAACACAAGTGTATTAAAATTCCCTATCCTGGCTTTTCTCCCTGCTGCTTGCAAGTTCAATTAGCATTTCCTGCTCCTTGGCCTCAGCCATCTCTGTTTCCAGTTGCTTGTAACCCATCCAGATGTGGATAGCCTTGTTATCTCCTCACTGGGATGATGCTCCCTCATTAGCCACCGTCTCCCKGGTAAACAAGATGTTTCTCCCAGCATGCACTGGGACAAAGACCGGACCCCGGTCTTTTATGTTCAGTCACTCCGGGTTTCTTTTAATGCAGGATTAGTCTACATTGTTCACACAATTAGACATTCGAGTGTATGGAAGAGTATTAAATATGAGCAGTACATCGTGTTGATTGGGGATTTTTTGTTGTTAAATTTCATTTCAGAGTAGAAAAGTGGGTTGTTATACAAACACACTGTAGCTTCGTGTTAATTAGTTGAGAAAGAAATAAGACGTATTGATTATCTCAAACACGGGGTCAGCACTATCTTGAAACTGTAGCAGAAAGAAAACTAAAGGTTGTCCCATATCTCTAGGGATCCCCTCCCAGAGCCCTGTTATAAATCTGGCCTCATTTTTTTAATATTCGCACTGAAAATGAATAATCTGTGCATAGAAAGCCATGGAAATTACTGCAGAGATACCCGTGTTCTGTGACTGGCTCACCTGAAGATACCAAAGAAAACATCTCCCCAGTATGACACATTTTACCAAGATTTTACCAAGTTAAGCCAGACTTATGAGGAAGAGGCAGTGCTGTTTCGGGGAGAGTTCCCAACTTCTTTGCAGTTTAGTATAAAATGTGCCATGTGCGAGACTTAATTCCCAGGAGAAAGGACCCAGTTATTTCCTCAAATACCAGAGTACGAAGAAGGATCCCTGCCCTCTGAGTTCTCTGAGGCAGGGTCTTACTGGATAGCCAAGCTGGCCAGGGACCTGCACCATCTGCCCCTGCCTCCCAGATCCTGGGATTCCAGGTGTGTGCCACTGCTCCCGAGGCTTCCTATTTCCCACTTATTTCCTTGTGTGCATTGTGCACCACGTCATATGGTTGGTGCCTGTGATGAACACTTGCACACACCAGGCTAGAACTCTTGGAGAAAGTCTGCAGAAATGGCTCAGCAGTTAAAAGCACTTGGACCTTCTCACAGGAAGACCTAGGTTTCCTTCCCAGCACCTACTTCAGGTGGTTCACAACTGCCTGTGATGCCAGCTCCTAGGGATCTGACGCTTCTGGCCTTCGCAGGCACCTGCATTCACATGCATGTACACACGCATGTACATATAAGTAAAAATATGATACAGATACTTCATTTTAAAAAATATAGCAAAGATTATTAAGAGTCCTAGGGCATACACAGACAAACAGATGACAGACAGAAACACACCACACACACACACACACACACACACACACACACACCAGGCTTAGAAGCATGCTCAGACTACAGAGAATTTCATCATTTGTCCTCAGTACCTCTTACAAACAAGAATTCTCCCAGTGAGTATTACAGAGCAGGATCAGAAGTTACAAATTAAAAAGACTATGCATTCATTTGGGAGGGTGACAAAGGTTCCCAGAAGTCCCAGGTGCCATTTTGTGTCACTATTTCTCTTGACCTCTGCCCTTCACAGATGCTTTTTGTTTCTCCTCTGGCCTCAGTTTAAATCTCCAAGACATCCTGACCTCCTGGGCGATCACGCACTCTTTTGTAATTGCTGGTGTATCGGCATACTCTGAGATACTGGTTTCTTGTAGGCCAAAATGCCATTTGCCTGGCACATAATGGCCACTCAGTGTCTGGTAGTGTATAAGCTTTCTATTTCTAGATTCACTGGCGGGGAAGCTATCCAGAGACACTGAGATACAACCTTAGTTTTATGAATTAGTTGCTCAGTCAAGAAGGGGCGTGGATGGCCAATGCCCAAGTGTGCACTCACACATGTGATGTTAACTAGAAGAGACTTGTTCACTTCTTATTATCCCCAGGTCCATGAGGTAGTGTCAGCCATCTGAACAGATAACACCAGACTAAGCAGGTTAAGGTAACAGAGTGTGGCAGACTGGCTCGAGGCTTGGCCACTCGTCCGGTTGCTTGGTGTAGCGGGAATGAGCGGCTTTGTGCTCTGTCAGGTGTATCTAGCTAGGAACGAGGGACGGCCAGATTCTCAGGAGTCTGTGGTGTGGGAGCCAAGTCTTCAGACTGTCAGCTCCAGGGGAGCAGACCTTCTGTGGCACCTACGTTCAGGACTGGAGAAGAAGAAGGGCGAATTGTGTGTTTCCTGGTCCTTGATCATCTTGGGTTCCACATTTAAGATTATATATCACACCGAAGTAACAGGAAAGCCAGGGCTATGAAGGAGAAGTTCGTAATCAAATGGAAGATGGAGAAAGAAGCCGTGAACACTGACTGGGGGGGGGACACGAGTGCTCCACACGTTTCTATTTGAAGGGAAGCCTGTCTTAGACTAAACAGTCACCGAAGAGGAATGGCCTTTGTGGGCTCTGAGGTGCCTGGACTCTGTCACCAGGACACTGTGGATGGTTGATGCATCTATATTTAGCCCTCTTGAGTGAAGACAAACATTCACGTGCTTGGCACCATTTAGGAATTTTCCACACATTCCCCGTTTAGGAATGTGCTGGTCCGACCCCCTCCTCTCCAGCTTGCCATCATCCAGGGAACACTGTAAAGAGTGATTTAGAAATCATTGTGGAAGGACTCTTAAGAGTCCCCAGAGCCTAGGGGACTCTCAAGACCAAGACCTCTGCTGGCCTCTGGGTTCCATGATGGGCAGGGAGGGGACAGGCTCAGCAAATCGAAAACCAGTGGACGTGGTCCTTGGTGTTCACCTAGACAATGCTGGTCCTAAGGTCACTGTGATTGATGCTGCCCATCGCAGCTGTCATGACGTCATTCTGGTTTGGCTTTCAGGAAAGGCACAATAGCTCACTTGGTGCATAAGTCAGAAGGGTTGATGTCATTTCAAAATCAAGCACTTAAGGAAGGAAGGATCTTCCCAGAACAGGCAGAACAGCCAGGTTGGCCTTGGCAAGCTAAGGCTGAGCAGAGCCAACATCTTCAGCAGGAATGTGTCCAGGGACATCAGAAAGGTTCAGCTAGGATTGACGGGCAAAGCAAACAGCTCACTACCCTATCTGGAGTTACAAGTCCAGTAGGATGAGCTGAAGAGGCATCACACACTGGAAATGTCCCAACATGCAACCTGCAAGTCAATTTCAAGGACAAACATGGATAGTGCTGTCCCGCGCGCTACCGTCCCGCCCGCAGGAAACACGCGGCACACAATTAGGATCCTTCTGCAGTAAAAAAGCTTTAATCCTCTTGAGAGGGAGAGGGCCAAGCTTACAGAGCCGGAGACTGCCAAACCACGCAAAATCCCGTCCTTAAATACGATCATGGTCTGCCTAAGACGTGTCTCTCCTCCTGGTTGGCTGCAGCTCATGGGGCCAAATGACGCCACGGGAGAGGCGGAGACTGAGGTATGGGAAACCGCCCAGCACATGGTGCCCGCAGGCGCTATCGGCGCCATGTTGTAATGGCGGATGTAAGAATGGCTTCCTACATCGTGCAAGCTGTCAGAATGGAGGCATGGGTCGGGGCTACAGCAGGAGAATTTTTCACAGAGCCAGATCCAGTAGCAGCTGGCTGCCTCTCCTCCAGTCAAATGTGGGAAGTTACATGACCAAGAATGTCCAACTTGGCTCTTGAGGTCACACCTATGTGGGGAGGGAGGTGGGGACAACCTTGCTGTGCATAGTGTGTGATAATTGGGCCCTGGGTTGAAATGCCTGGGTTTTCCATTTCTAAGCCAATGGTCCCTTCATCACAGAGCCCCATTGCCTCCCCATAAATAGAAAAAAAAAAAGGTGTCCAGAGTTCATTAACAGTACTGGTGAGCCTCGGAATCTGTAATTTCTACAACCATGTAGTAGTAGTCGATCAACTCAATCAATGCATCCAAAATCAATACTGAAAACTCACAGCGTTTTGGTCTTTTTATTTTTGTTGTAATTGTTCCCTGAATAGTACAGTGTAGCAACTATTGACAATGAATTTATACCACATTCGAGATTATAAGCAATGGAGAGGTAATTTTGAAGTCTGGGGCATTGGTTCTCAATCTGTGTGTGGAGACCCCTTTGGAGGTTACATGTCAGATATACTGCATATTATTTACATTAAGTTTCATAACAGTAGCAAATTATAGTTATGAAGTAGCAACAAGAGTAAATTTATGGTTGAGGGCCACCACAACATGAGGAACTGTATTAAAGGGTCACAGCATTAGGAAGGTTGAGGACCATTGCTCTAGGAAAATCAGAATGGAATCTCTGCACATGGCACTGTTTTATATGAAGGACTTGAGTATGCATGGATTTGGGCATCCTGGTTGGGTGGGTTCCTGTAATCAGCTCCTATAGAGACAAAGGGATGGCTGTGTTTGAAGACATGGGGAACGGAAGCAATTATTTTATGCATGACTAATAGAAAGTGTTTGGTAGAACTTAGCATCAGGAACCTTTATTAAATAGCAAGTAATCTTTATCTAGAATGTTCGAGAGCTTGGCCATTTTCCTTCTGAGGTCCATTTCCTTCCTGCCAGTCAGCTGGAAGGTCCGGAGCCATTTGCTGGGATGCTGGCAGTTCCTTTGTGGGAAGGTGTTGTATCCATCAGGGGCTGACTACAGTGGGGAGCCGAGGAAAGCCCTGGCTTTGGGTCTGAAGATGGAGTGAGTGGCTTTTGACAGATCGCTGCCCGATGCCGTCTGAGTCTTCATTGACAGGCACCTTTCTCGTGCTATCCCTTGACTAATGGGATGCACTCAGAGATTTGAGTTCTTTGGCTGTGTTTACAAAGTAATGGTTGTGACTTTTCCAAATTGTCTTTAACATAGTACTTTTCTTACTATTTTTTTTTTTTTAACAAAGTGACTACTGAAATGACCCCTCTCCAAAGTACTAGGTTGGTACAAGACGGTTGTCAAGTGGCCATTATGGGTTACAATTGAGATACCTCAGCAGTTAAGAGCACTGTCTGCTCTTCTAGAAGTCCTGAGTTTAATTCCCAGCACCCACATGGTGGCTTACAGCCATCTATAAAGGAGTCTGATACCTTCTTCTGGCATGCAGGTGTGCTTGCAGGCAGAGTACTCAGGAAAAAAAAAATCCTGGGATCAGTTTGATGGTTACAAATAAAACCATAGGAAACCATGGATCTATAACACCATGTACCAGGTATGTGAGCACTATAGCTGTATTACATCTTCCAACTCCATTAACCCTTGTTGCGACCCCATGAGGTAGCCATGATATTTGAAGTGCAGTCTTCTGAGGATGAGGAAAACTTTGACTCTGTGGTATGACTGTTGCCCGAATTCAGGGAAAGCAAAACTGCTGTGGGCTAAAGGAGCAACCGAGCTTCATGAAGGACCTGGGGAGCCTTTGTTGGTTTGCACTGATGTAGCAAAATGTCTCCAGCCACAGAAGTTTCTGTCTCAGAGCTGTGAGGCTGGAAAGCAACACCAAGGCAGGGTGAGTGTCTGACACGGGCCCATGCTCTCAGAGACGGTCCTTCTCCTCTTGATTATGGAAGAGGTATTGATACCTGTGCCATGAGCTTGATCATGCTAAAGAGTAACTGGGCCACCAAGCTACTTCTCCAGYYCTCTATTTATGACACYAGAGTTTCATTCAAGCATTACAAATATCATAGCTTTACTTAGCAAGGCTTTTCCRATGACCCGAGGCTCTCCCAGGAGCCCAGTCAACCCTTTCAACCTTTCATTGTCTAAGACTGCAAACTGAGCAGGTCATTAGGAGCAAGCCAATGTGCAGTGTTTCTCTACGGTTCCTGCCTTAGCTTAGCTCRGTGATGGAGTGATCAGTGAGCCAAATAAACTCTGTCCTCCTCAAGTCGATTTTGGTCATTGTTTGTCACGGCAGCAGAAAGCCAACGAGGACAGTGACTACTTGAGAAACTAGTAAAAATAGAAAGAAAAGATGGTATTTTCATTTCATTTAAGGTACCATGAGGTTTAAGAACAAACGCACACAGGCCAGGCTGGTTCAGTCCCCAAATCAATGCTCACGAGGTGTTTCAGGTTCCTGGGCTCCCAGAGATCACTCAACAATGGACTGTGACAAGAATGCATAAGCCAAGTTAAACCAAACCTCCCTCCTAAAAAAAAAGTGTTTCCTTTTTTTTGTTTTTGTTTTTTATCACGACAGAAAAGTGAGACAGGACAGCGCCTCTCATGGACCTGAGCTCTGTGGGGCTAGAGGCAGTTCACACAATTGTGCTTGTGAGTGAACTGCACTTAGACTAGCRGTTTTCAACCTGTGGGTCAAGATCCTTTGGGGGTCAAATGATTCTTTCACAGGGACCTGAGACCATTGGAAAACACAGATATTTACATTACAATTCATTATAGTAGCAAAATTACAATTGTCAAGTAGCAACAAAAATAATTTTATGGTTGGGGGTCACCACAGCRTGAGGAAGGTTGGGGACCACTGATCTCCCCCATGGCCTGCTCAGTTTGCAGTCTTAGACAACGAAGACCATATGCCCAAGGATGCACCACCTACAATAGGCTAGGCCCTTCCACGTCAGTCATCAATCAGCCGATCAAGAAAATGTCCCCACAGACACACCCATGGGCCAGTCTGARGGAAATAATTCCCCAGGTGAGGTTCCCTCTTCCCAAGAGACTCTAGTCAACTTGACCAAAACAAACAAACAAACAACAAACCAGGGAAAGCAAAGGTGATCAACAGTGAAACAGCCTTCAAACACGATAGCAGAACACCTGGCATGACTAACTTAGAAACAGAAGGGCAGTTAGTGCTCCCCTCTGGAAGTCCTAAGCTTCAGCCAGATGGACCATTGCTTTGGGCCTTGGGAGGGCGTACTGGGTGGCACCAGTGGGGACCTGGACACAGAATAAGCCACTGCCTCTTGGCTGGGAAGAGGAAGAGGCCAGGATCCCACAGGCTTCTTAAAGGGCACACCCAGTGACTTACAGACTTCCCGTGAGCCCCACCTCTTAAAGATTCACGGTACCTCCTGGTTGTGGGATCAAGCCTAACTCTGGACCTTTGTGGGACATTGAACATGCAGGCTYTATACAGACAACAATCAACAATCACAGGTCTGGGAGATACCAGTGTTAGGTGTTTGGTCCACATTTTAGCCAAAGGAAATCTCTCTGGAACTCAGTTTGCATTACCAGTACATTCTTGTTGATYRACAGGGACTTTCTCTGAAGAGCTCACATCTCTGATTTATGAGTAGTATTTCCTTATTATTAGCAGTAAAATCTGAAGAATCCATCTGCAGTGACTCATAAATGCATATTGCATGTGTAGTATGTCTCCAGGTGCTTAACTATTTTATGCCATGGAATGTAACTGATATAAAAACAGGCAGTCATTGTGTTACAAGTGGCTTTTTTGCCCTAAATGATACTTCTAGAGTGCAGTACCTCCCATGCCTGGCAGTAATGCCCAGAGTGGATCGAAACTCAGAGAAACCTCACTGTCGGCTGTTATGACAAACAAAAACATTTCATACCAAGGCTTCTGTCCCGATTTTCATTATTCATTAGATAACTAACCAGTAATGGACAAAAGCGTAAGCTTAAGGGAATAATTGGTTTTAGAAAAATAAGCATGTGTGTGTGTATAATATGTAATATGTAGCAATACATATATAATATATAATAATATAGATATTATAATATATCATATATTATATATCATATATCATAATCATGAGCTGTTTCATTGTCAAGAATCACTCACTATCATAAAAAATTGAATGAGAATCTATAGTATATAAAATATGTGCTGGTATATTCATGTGTAGTACAGAGACATACTTAGAATTATTCCAGGATGATGCAATAGTGTGATTCAGAGAAAAAGATGGCTGCGGGTGTTATTGTCTATTAATGACATAAATGACTTGGTTCTGTTATGTTTTATATAAGAAAAACGGTTCTCACCTTCAGGGCCAGACTTACTTAGTTAACGTGATTTATTGATTAAACATGTGACGGTGCTCATGTAGCACAGAACTAGGCAACGATCGATCGATCGTTAACCTTTTTTTTCTTTTTTTCAGAGTGAAAGGGCCCTTGCGAAGGAAAAGGAGCTGTCAATTGAACTTGCCARCATCAGGGATGAAGTTGGTAAGTAGGGCACCTAGCATGAAGACCATTTACTGCTCTAGAGGTGGTGGGACCTGGGAGAAAGAAACCTAAAATTGAGGTGGTCCGTGCAATAGCCAACTTTATTCAGGGCATCAGACAATTTATACTCTGAGGGTTAAAAAAAAAAAGTCACATGGGCAAAGTTCTCATATGTGCAAGCTATATATGATCATAAGGACAAACTGCAAATGTCAAAAACATGTTTTTTATAGAGGCATGTAATCTAGTAATATCCGCTTGTAATGAATAATCTAAAGTAAACCCACTCCTACCTGCTACACCTGGGAGGAGCAGGCAAGCATGCCAAGAACGATTCACGTTTCTTGAAGAAACTGAAGTCACCAGACTCTTGTCTTGTTTTCCTGAAGCTTTCTCGAAAGCACTCAGAATTCCCCTCGAAGGACTCTATTCTTGGACTGTTCTGACAAAGACCATGAAGAACGTCTTTTCCCCGACATCTTGAATGTGTAACAAATGCTGCCGTGTTTCCGGTAATAAGCCAAATCAAACCTGTCTAGACCAGCAAAGAAAGCATCCTTCCAGCACCGTGGTAGGCTAAAGCCTCACAGAGAACCATRACTCTTACAGGTCTGCTATTGCAGAGACAGTTTCTYGAAGTTAGCATTGGACTGGGCTAATCAGGTCTTGACTGTTCTTCACAGATGGCTGCGCATGCATCAGATCAGTCCCCATCACGGGCTGTGACAAACGTCCCTCCCTCTCAGCACCTTCAGAGCTGAGCTGTTCTGGGTTGTGTGAAATGCGTGTTGCATGGCTTGCTGCAGCTGAATGTGCCTTGCCGTGGGAACACCGTCATCTCAAAACGGGTTAGCTCGAAATCATGAGGGATCATATTGAAATGCGTAATCTTTAGCTCATGGGATGGCCTCGTACATTCAGAGACTTTGCCAAAATAAGGATGATCCCCGGGGCCCCTGCGATGTGACAGGAGGCAGGCTCCCGGCTAGGGGTTTGCCCTGTCCCACCCCTCCCCCACYGTTCCTTCTACTTCCTTTTTCTCCAGGACTAGGGATAAAACAGAGCGCTTTGTTAATGCCAAGTAGCCCCTAGAACCCTGAGCTGCAGACATTGTGAAAACGTTTTATTTGAGACACGCCCCCGTTAAGTTCGCCTGGGCTGATCTTGAACTCAGTCTGCAGCCCAGACTGGCCTGAAATGGGCGACTCTTTTTACCTCAGTTTTCTGAGCAGCTAAGACTTACGGGCCAGTGTCCTGAGGGCCCTGCTATGCTCTCCCTTCTCGATGCCATTTTTTT
>BDUI01023400.1:18542-36350 GCA_002335545.1 Apodemus speciosus
CTCTAATTTATCTCCAGGAATAAGCTAGGACAGTTTCTAATCAGTTCTTCCTCCTCTAATATCTTTAAACATTGTATATTTAAATCCTTCCTGTTTAGAGGCTTTAAAATACAAAAAACAAAACCCAGTAAATCCTTTGATACCTTATCCATGTTCTATTCTCAAAGATGTTAATACAGTATTTAAGATGTTAATATAGTATTTAAAATAAGGCTCTTTTTGTTGTAAGTTTCAGAATTGAACAAAAGCTACCAAAAAAAGGAGGATTTTTAGCATCTGTATGGGTACCCTACAGTAATCTGTGAAATATGGGATAATTTGGCCTCAGGAAGGGGTAGGTGGCAATCAAAATAAGTGTTCAGAAGTAGTAAATATCACTTCACAGGTCAGTAATCGGTAATTTACAAAATTGCTGATATCATTAGAAGTGTTATGTGGGTTTTTTGTTTCATTTTCTTTCCTTTTCTTTTTGGATGCAGGGTCTTGTCATGCACCCTTGACTAGTCTTAGATGCTAGGATGTGTTATTTTCAAGCCTTAGCATTTAGAATGCTATAGGTTAGTGGAATATGCATACTATAACACCCAGCTTGGAGGAATGTTTGAAAAGATGTTTTAGTAATAGATATAATTTGTATTTATATAACTTCAAAACCAAATAGTAAGCTAGGTGTAGCGATGCATACTTGGAATCGCAGAATTTGAGAGATACAGGATGATCTAGTACTTAAGGTCTTCTCCTAGTATACAATGAGTTTGATATCAGCCTGAGAAAAGTGATATATGCCTCAATAAGATCCACAAGTAAAAGGATATTAACACCTTCATATAGTTTTAGAAAGCAATTTAAATGACATTAAAAGAACATATAAAATGATATTGACTATTGGAGGATTTGTTTCTTTAAGTAAAGTTGTATTTTTCATATTTCTGAAACTTTTTCAGAATGTATTATATTTACACAACAGCCAGAAACTCACCTTAAGTATACCCTCTTGTAACGGGCATTTTATATTCCCATAAGTTTAGGTGACTGCAGCAAATTTTCACTTAGATATTTAACTTCATACCCAATTTGATAACAATTATTCATCAAAATATTTGACATTTATTTTTTAAGTTTGCCATGTAGTGATATGCATTTCTACTTAATCACAGAAAACAGTACAGCATGAAACAAACAATACAAAATACTGCTGTTGTATGAAGGAGTCTGTTAAAGTAATTACCATCAATAAGTAAACACATTCTCTCCCTATCCACAAGTCCAAATTAAAATTTAAAACTGTTATTTCTTTCAATTGATTCTTACCAATTGCAATTATATTTTCTGAAAAGGCTATTAGGGTTTCATATGTACATGTATATATTGTTTATGCTTCTCATGACTACCTTTCTAAACAAAATACTTATAATAAAATTATTTATTAAATGACTACTACAGAACTATATGGAGAAAATAATGAACAGTGTAGCCTATCCACTTAAAAGCATTTCATAATGATATTGCTTTAAAAACTGCTTTATCAATGTATTTGAAAATGATGCATTTTTAAGTTTCTTATTATCTTATGTATATGGTTGTTTTGTCTCCATGTATGTCTGTGTATTCCTTATATGCTTCCTGACCACAGCAGATAAAGGAAGGAGTCAGAGCACTGGAAACTGGCATTACAGGTGTTTGTGAGCCACCAGGTAGGTGCTAGAAATTGAGCTAAGGTCGTCAGGAATAGTAGCCAGTTCTCTTAACCTCTAAGCCATCTATTCAAGTCCATGTCTCAATTTTTTTTAAAGTATGTGCTATGACAAATAAGGATTTGTTTGTAATAGCCAGGAACTGGAAATAACCCGATGTCTCTCAACCAAATAATGGATACAGAAAATGTGGTATATCTATACAATGGAATACTATTTAGCCATTAAAAACAAGGACATCATGAATTTCTCAGTTAAATGGATGGAACTAGAAGATATCATCCTGAGTGAGGTAACCTAGACACAAAATGACATGCATGGTGTGTACTTGTAAGTGGATACTATATATAAAGTACAGAATAACCATGCTGTAGTCACAGACACAAAGAAGCCAAATAAGAAGAAGAACCCAAGGAAGGATGGCTGAATCTTTCTTAAAAGGGGAAACAAAATAAAGATCAGAGGAAAATGGAAGGAGGGAACTGTTGCTAGAGGAGAATGGGGAAGGAAGTAGGTTGAAAGGGAGGAGATCATAAGTAAGAAGAGAAGAGGAAAGAGAATGGAGATGGGTTGGTATGGGGCAATGTCTAGGATGTGCCTGAACATCTATGAGGATGACACTAGCTGAGACTCTTAACAGTGATATGGATCCTGAAGTGGCCATTTCCTGTAGTCAGGCAGAACTCCTAGTGGAGGGATAAGGACAGTAACCCACCCACAAAATCTTCAATCCAAAATGGGCYCTGCCTACAAAATGTGCAGAGACAAAGATAGAGCAGAGACTTAGAAATATCCAAGCAATGACCACTCCAAATTGAGACCCATCCCATAGGCAAGAACCAATCCCTGACATTAATGATACATCCTTATGTTTGTAGTCAGGAACCTAGCTTAGCTGTCCTCTGAGAGTCTCCACCCAACAGCCAATGAAAAGAGTTGCAGAGACTCAAACCCAAACATTAGGTGGAGTTCCAGGGTCTTACTGAAGAGTTGGGAGAAGGATTGAGGGACCCAAAGAAGATAGTGACTCTACAGGAAGAACAACAGAGTCAACTAACATGGACCCTTTGGGGTTCCCAGAAACTGAATTACCAAGCAAAGAGCGAGAATGGACTGAACCTGGTTTCCCTGCACATATGTAGCAGTTGAGCAGCTTGGTCTTCATTCAGGTTTCCCAACAACTGGGACAGGGATGGCCTTGAACCTGTTGCCTGCCTGCCCGTGGATCCCCTGAACCTAAGTGGACAGCCTTTTCTGGCCTCAGTAGGAGAGGAGTGCCAAGTGTTGCAGCAACATATATGCAAAGGGGTGTTGGGAGGGTAACACACAGAGTGGAATGGGGGGTGGAATTGAATGAGGGCGTACTGGGAGGAGAGAAAGGACTGGTATTGGGTTGTTAAATGAATAAATAAATTTAATAATAATTCCAATAAGTAAATAAAACAGTATATATAAGTACATTTGATCTTATGAAATTAAGTTATAAGTGTATAGTAAGTAAAATTTTTGGAATTATAGGGATTTTTGTTTGGTAACATATACTGTGCCATTTCTAAGATGTTACTAATGGCTAAATCTCCTTTATGGAATAAAAAGATTAGAAATAAAATCGATTGAGAATATATGTTTTCAGTACCAACTGCTAGTTATGAATGATATCTTTTGTTTAATTTCAAGAAGAGTTCTATAAAACAAATACTACATTATAAATTTTCTAGATGAGAAGCTCAAAATGGTTAAGTAGTTTTCACAAATTCAAGAAACTAGAAAACAGTATGTCTAAGATTCAAACTTGAAACATTCTGATCTTATAATCATGAAGTTTCCATAGTGTTCTGAGGAAGCAACCAAAGATCAGATGTGAGCGGTGATACTTTAAAAGATCCAAGAGTAATAACACTTTAATTAATTTATAACTTTGGTTTAGACTTTCCAGGAGTTTATAAATCTATAATCTATTTACTGTGATATGTAGTAAGAGTCTCCATCCTATATAAAAAAAATTAGTCTTGATACATAATTTCCAATGGTCAGGAGCCTGCCACAGGCCTGAAAGTTTAGAATCAGTCTGAACTGTATAATGAGACACTATCTCATAACAGCAACAAGAAAAAGATAAATACAAATAAGAATTATGATATCCAGATTTTATACTGTAGTTTTGTGTCATTTTTTCCTTCACAAAGACAAGTAACCACTCACTCTGATAAGGCAACAATGACAAACTTGCAACTTGGAGATCAGTGAATTTGTTTATATATTATTAGTGTTACTTACAGGAGCATCAGTGACCTAAAAAAAAAAAGATAGATGATAACTTCCTTTTAGCTGCATAGGCAGTATTCCTCTTACACTTACCCTTGAATGCTCTCTAAATTTTATTATCCATTGAGCTCATAAGATCATGACACCATGTCTAGTAAGTATGCAGCAAATTATATACAGATGGGAGAAAGTGAGGTATAGGGAACTTGTAGCTGGAATCTCAAGTGATCTAATGAGCCTTCCTAGCCCTTCCTTCTATGAAGGAATGTCTATTAGCCAGACCTTCAGTATCTCCTTCGTTTAGTCATAACACTATTGATTATGCTTGGAATTCAATTCTGTGTAACACCTGGATCCTGAAAGCCTTATAACTTTGATACCATCATTTGTTAAGTAAACCAAGATAGATATTCGTAAGTTCCCTGTTTATTATAATATGTTCACCCATGTTGATTCATGAGAAGATACACCTTTAAGAATCCACCATCAAAATTAGCCCATTACCACTGCCACAGCATTGGTACAAGTCGGTAGTTATGATATATTTATAAAAATACTAATTTCTAGGTACATATATAAATTGATTTGGGTTACAATAAGCTTTCAAACATTTTTGGGACAAAGCTGCTCATATGGCCTAATATTTATGTGAAATGAAATGTTTATACTTAAGGTAAATAATACTTTAAAGTGAAGTATTATGTTTATTACATCTATTATGAAAGAATTTATTATAAATTAATGAAATAAAATACCACTGTTTTCAAGGCATTGACAAAAATAATAGAATATAGAAGAAATCAGTGGGAACCATGAATTATTTATAGCTACCTATAACATCACTTGTATGAGACACCAACAGATGTTGTTGGATAGCTACATAAGTAAAATATAAAAGTACTAATCTGATAGAGAAAAAAATGTACAAAGATGGACATGGCATTAAACTGTTTCCTAAACAATTAAATTTACACCCATAGACTGCTATAGATCTTAACACTCATTTAAGAAGCTTCTTTGTTTAAGATTTATTTATTTATTATATGTAGGTACACTGCAGCTCTCTTCAGACACACCAGAAGAGGGTATCTGATCTCATTACAGATGGTTGAAAGCCACCATATGGTTGCTGGGATTTGAACTCAGGACCTTTGGAAGAGCAGTCATGCTCTTAAATGCTGAGCCATCTCTCCAGCCCAAGAAGCTTATTTTTATTGTAGGTATCAATTAGTTCAGAGAATCTTCACTACTAATAAAAATGCAGAGAAAACACTGTGGAATGCTCACTCCTAAACTGAAAATTTATATCCAAGCTCCTTCAATGATCATGTATTATAATGGAAAAAGCAAAGGGAATATTTTAAGAGTAAAAGATATTGAAGGTCTAATAAAAATTGTATTTTCCAGACATGGTGTTCCATTGCACACATGAGCTCACAAAAACAATCCAATTAAAATTTTAGCAAGGATCAGCAATGAACTCACATATTACCAACCCTAGTTGAAATGCTATTATTGTTATTTGATGGCTACTGAGGGAAAAGGAGTCAGTCTTCTTTAGGGATACAGTTCCTAATAAGTTCAAAGACCTTAATGTAAGATCTGAAAGTCTGAATCTTGGGGGTAGAAAGGAGAGAAAATATTTTATGATATAGCAATAGGTAAGGCTTTTAAAATAGAGCTCCATCTGCACCCACACCTGCAATTGTAGATCTGTACACTGGGCCCTATCCCACTATTCCACCTGCCTCAGAAGAGTTTTTCTCTTAACCTAAAATACGCAGGTGAGACATGCTCTACTCCATCAACCCAACATCACAACCTGCTGGGGGCCTAGCAAGCTCAGTAGTCTTGGGCTCACCTCCACCCTGTCAGAGCTCTATCCTCCTGGTCCACACGAACACCAACAATTGCAGATCAGCAAACCATGGCACACACCACAATTCTGCCTGCATCATAGGAGGTCTGCTCTAATGAGACACACAGGTGAAGCTACTCCCCTAGACCCATGGGGGACATGGCATTAAACTGTTTCTAAACAATTAATTTTGTACCCAGACCCAAGAAACAAACTGGAGTAGTCCTGGAGTAGTCATTCTTATACCTAATAAAATAGACTTTCAACCAAAATTTATCCAAGAAGTTGGGGAAGGAGACTTTATAGTCATCAAAGGCAAAAGTCACCAAGATGACATCTCAATTCTGAACATCTATGTCCTAAGTACAAGGACACCTATATTTGTCAAAGAAAGTTTACTAATGCTCACATCACACATGGAGCCACACACAATAGTAATGGGGGACTTCAACACCCCACTCTCACCAAAGGACATGCCATCAAACCAGAAACTAGAATAAAAAAACAGAGAAACAATGTAACTAACAGGTATTATGCACCCAATGGATATAGCAAATATGTACATAACCATCCACCCCAAAACTAAAGAATATACCTTCTTTTCAGGACATAATGGAACCTTCTCCAAAACTGATTATATAATCTGGCAAAAAGCAAGCCTCAATAGACACAAGAAGACTGAAAATAACACCCTCATATTTTTTCAGATCATCATGGATTAAGGCTGGAATTCAACAACAGAAACAACAGAAACTACACATATTCATGGAAACTGAATATCTACTCAATGATAACTTAGTCAGAGAATAAATAAAGAAATTAAAGACTTTCTAGAATTCAATGAAAACAAAAGCATATCATACCCAAATTTATTGGACACAATGAAAGCAATCATAAGAGCAAAATTCACAGGACTGAACACCATCATAAAAAATTGGAAAGATCTCATACTAGTAACTTAACAGTGCACCTGAAAGCTCTATAATAAAAACAAGCAAACACAACCATGAGGAATAAACAGCAAGAAAGAATCACAATCAACAAAACCGAGAGTTGGTTCTTTGAAAAAAAAATCAACAAGATAGATAATCCCTTAGCCAAACTAACTAAAAGGCACAGAGACAGTATCCAAATTAGCAAAATAAGAAATGAAAAGGGAGACATAACAACAGAAACTGATGAAATTCAAAAAATCATTAGGTCAAAATTCTGAACTCCACAAAACTGCAAAATCTAAATGAAGTCATGGGAATTGATGTGCCAAGTTGAGGTGGGGAGGTGCCCAGGGGTTCCCTGTGCAGTCAGAGGAGAAGAAAAGGGGGGGGGGTTGAGTGAAAGGATTGGGGAGGGGTAACATTGAAGAGGCCAGTAAGTGGGATATAAAGTGAATAACTAAAATAAATAAAAGAAAGAAAGAAAGGAAAGAAGGAAGGAAGGAAGGAAGGAAAGAAAGAAGAAAGGGAAAAGAAAAGAAATCTTCCAGTCAATACAACTATGAATTTAATGAAGAAACACAAATGTCCAATAAATAATTTTAACATTTTTAGAATTTATGGAAATAAAAATTAAAATTTTTTTGAGAATCTAATTTAATCACATCAGAATAGCTATCACTAAGAAAACTATTTAAACCACGTGGTGGTGAGACTATAGGAAACGAGGAGCTCTTATTCACTTCCGGTGGGAGTATAAACTGTCACAACTATTACAACAAACAGCATTGAGATTTCTGAAAAATCTAAAAGTTTCTTTAAGTTCCAAGTATACTATTTGGCATATAAACAAAAGACTGTATATCCTGCTATACAGAAACTTATTGCTCATATTTATTCTGATCATAACAGAAGGACAATGGAATCAACTTATATAGCTATAAATAGGTGAGTGAATAAGGAAAGCATGGAGTGTATACACAATAAAATTTTATTTGTGAATGAAAAAATTGAAATTATATAATTTTCTAGAAAGTGGACAGAGCTAGAGACTATTATCTGAAGTGATAAAGGCTAAAAGAGAAACTCTATATGGATATTATTTTCACAAGATATATAATAAGATAAAATTATTTATATATATGTGAGGAAATATATATATACACATACATACATACATACATACATACATACAGAGAGAGAGACAGAGAGAGAGAGAGAGAGAGAGACAGAGAGAGAGACAGAGAGAGAGACCAATAAACTAGAAAGGATTTTATGAGAAGAAAAATAAGCTTTTACAGAAAGAGATAGGAAAGGTAATAGAGCACATAGGGTAAATAAAGTACAAGGGAGAATACTAGGATCAACAGGTTTAACTACAATGAGGAAGAGAAAATGGGTAACAAAATCAAAACTTACTACATTTGAAAATGTAAAAGCTACCATTTTAAGAAGGAAAAACATAAAATATCAGTTTAAACTATAATCTTGTAAAGCATAACACAGGATAAAATCTTCCCTGTCTTATGTTTGGCAATGGCTTCTAAGATATCACAAAATGAGAAAACAAGTAGTCAATAACATTAAGATAGTCAAAGATATGTGCTTTAAATAAGCAGTATCATAGCAACTTAGAGCTATTAGATTGTTGGAGACATAGGAGACTCCCTATATGAACATGAGTCTCAATTCTGGAGCTCATTCTGGAATTATACAGAGATTTTAAGTATGAGAATAACCCACAAGTCAAGAATCCCCAAACAATATAAATATAAGTCCGGGGAATAACGTGAGTTTGGAAGAGTTAAATTGTTTAGCAAGAAAAAATTTAGAAGAAATGTGAAGTGTCTATCACTAGGTAATTATGTAAAACAAAAAATTAAATTTTATTTGATACTTATTTTACTATGTAGAGGTATTTTAATCCATCAACAAGGTTGCTTAGTCAAAGGATCACATCCAAAGGCCTTCTAGGTCTATGTGATCTAGCCATAATGCAGACAGGCCCTGGATTACAGTAGGATCTGGCTGAAATATAGTCACATCCTCAGTATGTGTTTTTAATCCCTAACAATGAAGGCAAGGTTATTTTACAGAAGGAAGCAGCCATGTTTGAAAGTAATGTCTAATTGAGAGCAAGACAAAGTACTGAAATGGAGAAAGATTTGACCCATTCCGCCCCCCCCCCAAAAAAAAAAAAAAAAACGGTGTGTAGGAGAATGTTTGCATGCAGCTTCTGGGAACCTGCCCCCAGTTGGTTCTGATTGGTAAATAACGATRCCAACAGCCAATAGCTGGTCAGAGCAGAAAGAGGTGAGATTTTAGGATTCCTGGGTAGGAGAGAAGGAAGGAGATCACCATACAGGGAGAATGTGGAGGAGAGGAGAGAGACCATGCCTGAGAAGAGTTCAGGACATAGAGGCATGGCCACCCTGTGAGGGAGCCTGGAGAGTCTGGTCCAGGGTAGATAGAACATGGAATTTAGTTAGTAGTAACTCCGAATAATCAGCAGGAGGTAGTGGAGGTTAGGCAGTGTCCCAGCTATTGTGATCTTTAAGGTATATTAAAATATAAAGACTGTGTGTGTGTGTCTTTCATTTAGGAACCTAAACTATTGAGGTGGATAGCAAACCTGCCAACAGGTTTAAGTTTTTTTTTAATAATTGTTGAAACAAAAAACAATGTATGACAAACTGATGATGGCACAACGATAAGCAGTATGATCACCTGAAACCTAAACAACCAGAAAGGAAATCATGTACTTATCTTGCAGTGTAATAAATATTCAATGAACATTTGTTCAATGGGTGAAAATGGCCAAAGAAAAAGAAAACTGTCTAGAAGTAATTAAGTCAATTTGAACTAGTAATTATGTTTGGATGGTAGAAACAGAAGTAATATTTATATCTCATATCAATTATTTTTCACCAATATTCAGATGATGTGGCTAATTGCTTTGTTTTAAATCAAATATTTATTACATTTAAAAGTGGCCACGATGCTGTTTTAATAATATGTGCCACTAACATAAAAAACATTTTATACTAATATAATTATAAGCTATGTTTTAATTAGATGACATATAAAAAAAACAATAAGAAAGATGATAATGACTTTTTCAACCTGACATTCTCTATCTAAAGCCACATACAAATAATGACTAAAGTTGGTTTGTGAATAGTATGCTATCTAAAATTGCATGCCTTTGAAGCTGACCTGCAGCTTGTACTTATGTATCTGTTCCATCAGCATTTTTCATCACATAACTATTATAACACACTAATGGATCAAAACACATTGAACTTATGTATAATTTTATTTGTGACTTTTATATATTTCCATAAACATGCAAACAGCATTGTGTAAATACAAAGTTGTAGTGATTATTGGCTAAACTGCTTTGTGCTCTCAGTGGGTCATGTTCCCAGCCACCCACCAGAGCCCTCTGAATTTGCTAATGAAACACACACACACAAACACACACACACACACACACACACACACACACACATGCCAGTTAATTTTAAATGCCTTAGCTAGCTCAAAGGCTAGGCAGGTCTAATCCTTCCCACTGCTAGCAAACACTCCCCTCCAGTACTCTGAGTTAAAGTCTTTTAAAAATCTATATTTCACACAATTGGGGAAGTAGTCTATCTGGACACTTTCCCTGATTCTCACATGTTGACAAGCCTTTAGGACTGGTCTTTGTTGACAAGCCTTTAGGACTGGTCTTTCTTCTTCCCTGTCATCATGATCTCTCCTTCCTATCATCCAGTTCCTAGGCTGCACAAACCCAAAGGTCCAGCCTCAGTCTATCTGCCCAGCCATTGACCTGTGGCTCTGTATTGATCAATCAAAAACCAATTAGACACAAGGACCTTCAGTGTTTGAACTTGCAGATTCACGATTTTTGGGGTCTAATTAATTCAAAGCATTAGAACCAATACTCAACAAAAAGTGAAAAGAGGGAACAAAGATCTGCTAATAGCTTAAGTCACTTAGTTTAACTATTTTCAATTAAATGGGTAAAATAACACATAACATGCCAATAAAATCCCTGGAAAGATCAATTAATTTACAAATAATCACCTCCGATCATAGCTTCATATTCTGACTTTTGAAATGCCAAAGCTAATAAATGGTTAAGGAGAAAAATATTCTTAATATGTAAGTTACATTATACTTGTCACTGAAATGAATTTGTTAGTTTTGTTTTTAGAGTGTTTTTCTCTGTGGCTTTAAGCATCAGAATTCTTAAAATTACTAAAATATCACCTTGCTTTGTGTCACATAAAAGTTACTTTAATTCTATTTAAGTTAAAGCACATGAAAAAAGGCAGTAAGGAACTTGTCATTAACGTAGACGTTTTATTAATGAGTTTATAACTATAAGGATATTTGTTCTGGTGATACTAATCAACACTATGTATTTTTGATTAAACAAAAATTATAAATAAACCTATATACAAAATTTTTGGAAGACGAAGAAACATTTTTTTTAATCATCTTTTCCTCATACTCTTCAGCAACAATGAAGATAACTCAGTAACATGATGGATGTTAATTGGTTTTTTTTATGGTGTTCAAATAATATGAAATCATTGCATTGTTCCTTTTAAACAATTTTCAATTATAAATACAAAAGTGGATTTAAGCTGTCACAGCATACATGCATAGGAATTACTGAATAATAAAGGTATTTTTGCCTATGTTCTTCCTCTGTCACACTACCCAATTTTTTTCAAAACCATTGAAGACTTTTTTCACCTACCTTAAAGAAAAGAAACAAGGAAAATAGACCTTTTYGAGAACAGTATTTCAGGTTTCATGACAAGGTTTAATGAAAAGCTAAATTAAAGGAGGAGGCACTATTGAATAATTTAAACTATGACCTCCCTCATGATCATGATCAAACTCATCTATGCTTTATGTGGTGTCAAGTGATTATTATAATTTTTCATTGTTTAAGATGATTAGAAACCCCATTCTTTCAGTTCTAAATATAAGAAATTAAGGAGATATTTATGTTATAATCCAGACATAAGTACACCTCTTGAGTAATTTTAATGGAATACTAGGAAATGCAATATTAGTAACCAATGCACACACTCACCTTGATCAAATAAACAGATCATATCTACTCAGCAACCAAAAAAAAATAAATAAATAAAAAACCCGAATAAGGAAACACATACCCTCTGAACAGAAAGCCCAAGCATCAAAGTTCTTAAACCATCAGTACTTTTTATTGGCCAAGGAGTTGATAACTTACTCACTAGTTGAAAACTAAATGATACAATTTCTAGTCTATCACAGAACAGTATTAGAATGTGGAATTGTGGTCAGTTGCAGTGAGCCTAGGATACATAATGGAATCTCAGTCACAAAAACCTCTGAAGAAAAACAAAGTCTGAAAGTCAGAACTCTATCCTAGCAACTAAGATAGAGACGAATAAGGTGAAAATAAAGAACATTTAGAACAACAGAAATAAAGTCTTAGAGCAAACTACTACCCCCAATTTAGAGAGACTAAAAGACAATAACTGTAACTTAGTAGAGGAAACCCCAGAAAACAGAGCAACAACAGAGCTGGTACAGGGATTTAAAAATGTTAGCCCAAATTGATAAATTACTAAGGGCTAAAAAAANAAAAAAAAAAAGACAACTAAAATGAAAAGAAAAAAGAAAAATATCTAGAAAGGCCTACCTACATTCCACATAGAAATGATGGTTGTCTTTTGATATAAATTTTTAGCTCCCTGCATCCAAATCCCAAGGCATGAAAGTGTGCTAGGAAGCTTGAAGAGGTCTTGCAGGAGTGGAGCCAAGATACACATAGGGTGAGTGGATGAAGATGGAAAGGTTTTCGTGGACAGAGATTTCTGACCTGGTCCAAGACCAGAGTAACTATGGAGCTGCTACTGCATTTGGGTCTAGTGGTGAAGGAAGCTGGACTACAGGTAGTAGTCCATACACTACATATCATAGTTCAATACAGAATTGAAGACTTGTGTGACAGCATGCTGAGCCCAACATGTTCCTGGTGGTGGTGGTGGGAGGGGGGAGAGTTATACATGGTTCCTGCCCCTAGGACAGGGCCCCTGAGTCTCCATGAGTGTCGATGGCTGCTATGTTTGTGTACTAATCTATATATTTTCTAGACTCACTAGCAGTGGAAGACTCTGCTTTGGAAGAATTGGGAGAATGTCCTCTGTGTTAATGGTAATGACTCCATGATAATTAGAAACAGCATGAGTCCAGGAGTGCAGGGTGTGGCTATGTCTCTACAAAATGGTAAACACTGGGACTTTTGGGACAGACCTTAAGGCTATGGGAAAGAGCTCTAAATACATGAGTTTGAAAATATATAATTTCTCAACTATGCAAAAAATAAGAATAAAATATGAATTATATGTGGGGCTTCACCAATGTAAAGGAACAGAGGTAGCTACTCTATGACACAGCTTATCAGAAAGATACAAAGACAGGCAGATACAAAGGCAGGCAGATTCCTGAGTTCAAGGTCAGCCTTCGACACAGGGAGTGCAGGCCCAGGCTTGGTGGAAATGGTCATTACTGGGCAGGGACCCACCCAACTAGTCTATTGTCTGAGTTTAACAAAGGCAGATAGATCTCTGAATTCTTTTGCAATGGTAAGAAAAAATGTATGCTTGCTCTTTCCCAGGAATTCAAAGGGCTTGGGGTCCTGGGATACTGATTCATAAGATATTAAAAAGATATTAAACTAATCCAGTTTTTTTATGTATTAGTACATAAAATAAAAGACTGGACCTGTGTTCTACAGGAGATGAGAATTTTTTTTTTTTTTTTTTTTTTTTTTTTTTTTTTTTAGGATAAGAGAGAACTGCTTGGAGAACTGAGACTAACACACACACACACACACACACACACACACACACACACAAGGAAGTAGAACATGGACAGAAAGATCTCTTAGAGTAAGAAGCAAGCAGAATATAGACAGAGAAATCTCCAGAGAGAAAGCAGAAAATAGAGAGAAGCAGACTGGAAAAGCTTTATCAAACAGAACATGGGTCATCAACAATTTGACTTTGAATCATTTCTTTTTGCCACTCCCAGACACCCCTTCTCAGAACCTTTCTCCAAACCGAGACTGGCCCTTGACAGATCATAAGTTTGAAGATAACTTAATCTGCCTAGAAATTTCAAAATCAGTTAGAGACCCTGTCTTTAAAATTGCTGGAAGAAGCCTGATATAGCTGTCTCCTGAGAGGCTCTGCCAGAGCCTGACAAATACAGAAGTGGATGCTCTCAGACAATCATTGGACTACTCAGTGAAGTCCCCAATGGAGAAGCTAGAGAAAGGACCCAAGGAGCTGAAGGGGTTTGCAGTGCCATAGGAGGAACAACAATATCAACCAACTGCCCCCCCACACACACCCAGACCTCCAAGTGACTAAACCACCAACCAAAGAGTACACATGGAGGGACCCATGGCATATGTACCAGAGGATGGCCTTGTCTGGCATCAATGTGAGGAGATACCTTTTGTCTTGTGAAGGCTTGATGCCCCAGGGTTGGGGAATTTTTCAGGGGCAGGTGGGAGTGGGTGAGTGGATAGGGGAACACCCTCTTAGAAGCAGGGGGAGGGGTGATGGGATAGGGAGTTTGGGGGTTTGGGAAAGGGGATAACATTTGAAATGTAAATAAATAAGATGTCCAATAATAAAAGAAAAGAAAACATGCTAAAATTTTAAGATAAGGGAACTTACTATAATAGACTATTAAATATAAAATATGTATACTATTCAGATTTTCTTAAAATGTGATATAAAATATTTTGTCAAACGTTCATAGTTCAAATAAGTATTAAAATCACAGCTACTGCTAACTGTTTACACATAAATATTTTAGTTAACAAAGTGTTTTCTCTGGTATTGTAATCTACATAGCCTCAAATGTTTTCTATCATAATATTCAGAAAATATTCAAATATTTTTCTCCATGGTTAGAAGTGTTAGTCTCTACACTAGTAACAAGCATATTGTAAGTATAATGTTAGAGAGATTTCTCCCACTTTAACATATGTAGGTGCAATAAGAATGTCTGTGTTTCTCAAATAATTAACAAATGTAGTCTATCAAATTCTATTATATTGCATTGAGAGGACTGTTACACTGCAGAGTAAGCCAAATGAGAAACACAAAGACATGTTACATATCTATTTTTGTGACAAAGACCTAGAATGAACCACACCAAACTCAAACCTTAGTCTGTACACAATTTCATATTTTTCCTTCTTTATTGGTCTATTGTTTCATGACAACTCAGGTCCAAATGGCAATTTTATTAAGTATTTTCAATGGGTGTGTGTGTAGAAGAGAGAGACTGAGGAAAAAGACAGAAGGCTACTTCAGGATATATATAATTTTTATCATGTGTCAGGGACTGCTTTAGCATGACAAGCTGAAAAGAATTGTTTACTGGTCATATAATTGTTTCATGATCCCTGAAACCTGTAAATAGCACTTTATATGAAAAGATAGTAATCATAACCCCATAAACAGAATAAGTAATTAAGAATGTTGACAGTTTTATCCTAAATTATCAGTAAGGTGAAGTACAGTATATATTAGATTGAAACAAACACAGGGTACAGTATTTCAGAGAATACTGGGCAGCCATTAGAAATTCATAGACACCTGGTTTGAGGCTTCTGTCTTCCAGGACAGAGACATAACATGTTTTATTGTCTTAGGCTGCTAAGTTTCTGGCTTTGTGGTTACTATTCCAGGAAAAAGCACAACTGGTAGGACATGATGAACATGACTAATGATATAATAAAACAATTTCTCAGTAGATGAAGTCAGTTCATCTAAAGCTTAGGATAAAGTACTTGCTTTAGCTTGAAAAATGTCTCAAAGGTTAATAGCAGTGTGTGTGTGTGTGTGTGTGTGTGTGTGTGTGTGTGTGTGTGTGTGTGTGTGTGTGTGTTTGTACATAACACTATAACACTTTTGGGTGAAGCTGTATGTGAATAAACCATTAAMGTCATTAGCTGTGTATCCAGAGTTGTCTGTACTGAGAAATGAAGTATATCAGGAATGTTTTGATACCAGGCTTAGTCCTTCTTGAAACTCCTGGACTGACTATAACTTACTAGAAGTTTTCTTTCAGTAGTTAACAGAGAATATATGATGTGCAATTCATTTATATTTCATATGTAATTAGTAACTGGCAAGTAAAACAAATTAGGCGGTTGATAAACATGCACAATTATATTTTTTGAAATAGTTGTATTTATGCTCAACGGAAGGGACAGTTTTATGAATGTGTAATCAAGGATGTAAAATTGGAAAGACAACAGAATTGAGCACAGTTAATTTGGTGGTGGCAACAAATTCAAGTATTGCCAAGCACCCCCCCTCCACCCATGTGCTGTATGCACTGCCCTGATAAATGTTGTTCTTGGCAAGGCATCACACAAAAATGAGTCTGGAGCTCATCATTCTCTTGCTGCCCTCCTTTATTACTCCTCTGAGGAATTAGTGGCTATAAAATAAAGATCTGCACCAGTGCAGATAACAGACTCCCATTTTCAGCATCACCTGTTTAAAAGCATAATGAAAGATGATGCTCCCCAAACGTTGACATTTCTTTTAAAAATTGGAACACAGTTACAGCATATACATGTACATCTTTCTAGACTCATGATCTTTTCGAGCTAGATTCACAATATGCTCATAAAAGTTATAGGATAAGGGCCAAACTCAAAAAAAAATGATTTTGTTCCTGCAAAGCATAAATATCAACAAGTCAGTGCATGGCATAAGTGGAGAACCAGGACAAACCTGTCTTCATTTTTAATCAACGAATACATGCTAATCACTGGCAGTTTGTCAGGCAATATTGAGGGTAACTAGCTTTAAGAGGTGATGAGGTACCTTTCATCAAGTTTCATCATGGCTTACATTCTAGTGAATATTAGAGAAGACAAAGAATGAATTTAAATAAGGAGAAAGAATACTGAATATCAGAGAAACTGCATTTTATAAGTGAAGTAGCTACGTGGATATCTGGGGAATGGAAGTATTTAACAAGAAAATACTTGAAAAAAAATGAGAGAGTTCCACAGTCAAACTGAATTAATGAAAATGTACCAAAGATCTGAGGTAGTCTATTGTAACTGAATAGGAAAAAAGGCTAGAACTGCTGAGGCCAAATGAGTGACAGGAGCAGCTGGGGTAATCAGAGATAAAGTTAGTAAGGCAATGGCATGTGGGATTCACTCTGAGTGATGTGTGAAGACGTCTGAGATTCTCATTTGGAAAGTATTCCTATTCAACTTAAATGTGAAGATTTATTTTTTTTATTTCTGTTGGTGGTGGTGGTGGTGGTGGCTGTGGGTGTGCATCTGTGTAGGCCAAAGGAGGTTATCAGATCCCCTGGTGCTGAGGTTATATGCAGTTGTAAAGCACAAAACATGAGTACTATGATGCTCTGGAGAGATAGCGAATACCCTTAACTGTTGAGCTATCTCACCAGCTCCCAATTTACATTTAAATATTATCAAATTGCACTGAATTCAATCTCAAGGATTTAACAAAAAGATTATATTTTTAAGTTGAAAAATAAGACAAAGAAACTAAGAAAAGCTTACTCCACTAAGATGGATAAATGGTAAGAATTCTGAAGCTTTTAAACAGCTCTTGAACAATGTCAATGAAGAATGATGATGACTGTGTCTAGGATGCCCCCAGAGACCATTATCAGAGACAAACACAGGTATACTACATAGCAGTGGATAAATGAAGGTGTTTTCAGAGAGCTTAGATTTAGGTTAGTTAGCAGGATAGACTCTATTAACTCTATTGTGGTAAGATTACAAAGCATTCCATTTTTAAAGATACTTGGATTTGAGGGATAAATGTATATGGGTATTATAGTAGTAATTATCATAGTTATAAATGTCATTAAGACATTTTTATGGTAATGGTAGACATTTGCCTGAAGCAAAAGAATATTACTTATAAAAGTGTTCTTTGCTATTTTTCTAAAAAATAAATATACACACACA
>BDUI01023427.1:17280-31547 GCA_002335545.1 Apodemus speciosus
AGAAGAAGAAGAAGAAGAAGAAGAAGAAGAAGAAGAAGAAGAAGAAGAAGAAGAAGAAGAAGAAGAAGAAGAAGAAGAAGAACGAAGGTGATGCTGAAAAAACTGGAGGATCTGAAGGTGGATATGTCCCAGCTTCAGGTCACCAAAGTGACAGGTCCCAACAGTAGTCATGCAAAAATCCATCACCTTTCTTCATTGTCATTAACCAGACACAAGAAGAAAACCTCAAGAAATTCTACAAGGGCAAGGAATACAGGTCTCCAGAACTGTGCCCCAAGAAGACTAGAGGCATGAACTGCTGGATCACAAAACATGAAGAGAAGCTGAAGACCAAAAAGTAGCCGTCAAAGGAGTGGCTCTATATAATGCCACAGTATTCAGTCAAGGCCTGAGATGGCAATGACAATAAAGTGCAAGACTGGAAAAAAGGTACTGTTTACTTGTGTGCAACCTGACAAACATCCTGCAGATTCATGTGAGAGACATGCTCCAATAATCTTTACGAAAACAGAGAGAACTTGTCCTACATGGTCAATTCTGGTCTGTGGCTCTGGTTGTCCACATTTTATAGTAGATTCATGTTTCTTGTAACCTTCATTAAGAACTGAGCATAGAAGAATATGAGAAAATCGATGATTATGACAGCTCTAGTATCACTGAGGATATAGAGAATGTAAATGACGCTGCCTTTCAAACCCTCATTGTTATCTAGTATTATTGTTCTATATTTACAACCACAAGACATAGACTCAGCCTATAATAGAACAGAGAGTAAAGAACTTATGATACATGTCATATACTATATTTATGAGATAGATTATTACTCAGACATAACAATGAAATGAAATTCCGTCATATGCATGAATGTATGAAGCTAAGGGCTAAGTTAAATAAGCCAGAACAAATGCCATCTGTGATCTCATATTTTGAAAATTACAGTAGAATTGTAATTAAAAGTGATTTGGATTAATAATGATTGGGAAAAGTCTTGGAAGAAGAGATGACAATTCAAGAAGAGTGGAGAGTTGATTCATCTTCTCTATTATTGGATACTCTGTTTAATGCATACTCTATTCATATGCAAGAACACCAAACCAGACAACATTAGTATATGTAATTATCCAGAAATAATCAAGTATATAATAATGAAAGTCATTGCTGCTGTGAAAGTTTGAGGTTGGCTTTACAAGGGACCAGAAAAGATTAACGTATAGAGAAAAGAGACTAATGGGGAAGTCCAGTCAATGAGACAAAGGCAGGAAATTAGGAATCTTCTCCAGCAAAACACCCAAGGAAGGGTTATGAATGGAGATACCTGTGAAAGGGTGCTTTGAACCAAGAGAAGAACAATGTCCAAAACTGACCCTGCAGAGACTTGAGGCCCCATGGAATGGGGAGGCCAGGCAGTGGGTGGGGTGGGGACATCCTCTTGGAGACGGGGAGGAAGAAATGGGATGAGGAAGTGTGGGAGGTCAGACTGCAAGGGGATCAATGACTGCATTTTAAAAATGAGCAATTAAAAATAGAATTTTCCCATCATACCTTGTTCATGTCTTCATAGCTTATGAACATTATATTGAAATCATGTCTGTGTTCATACCAGCCTCTTATGTGGTCAAACCAACTGTTTCCTACCACTGGGAAGAAAGGTAATGAGTAAGAATGGCAAGCTGTGTGTGCCTGTGGCAAACAACAAACGCTCCCTTTTTTAATGTTTGAGAATTTTCATAAATAAGACACAGTTGTTGCAGTAGACATCTGTATCACTATTCAAAATGTTTAGTGTTTTGGGGAACAATTTACTGACATTTGTCAAAATCCCCTATATAAAGTTACTACACAAGTAGGAAGGAAGCAATACCCAAGGAACTGAGGCTGAAGATGTCTTTACTGCACAATGTTTCATTTTCCTCTGTGTCTCTTATTTCTCCTCTTGTTTGATATCTGGGAAACAATGTTCACTGTATACAATGGCACAAAATGTGAATATCATCTTACAAATGATTGGGACCCTGGATCCACATCCTATGAACCTCTTGGGTTAATTAATCCTCCTAAGTAGTGGAATGTACAATTCTATTGTTGAATATAAAGTCTTACACAGAACCATGGAAAACACACACTCATCTTCAACATTCACTCTGCCAGAATGGATCACTCTACCTTTATCTCTAGCTGGAAGGAATCTGTATAACAGCTGTAAACAAAATACTTCCTTTGAGACCTTGACAACCTGTCAATGGTGTTCAAAGAATAGTTGTAGGCACATGGATTTGACATACAATTGTCACTCTAGATTTATTTTGGAGGTTTTGCTTTTCTGTTTGTCCTTATTGTTTTTCTTTCTTCTTTTCATTTTACTTTCTCAGAAATGAAACATATGGATTTGCAAAATATTGACATGTTCCATTTCTTTAAATTGTGTTCTGCAAGTTTGAAACTTAGAAGCTTTGGTGTAATTCATTTATGTCCCGTTAAAAGGATGAATACTTACTATTTCCATCTAGAAATGTTTGCATGAAATTTTCTATAGTATCTGGCTTTTTGAGTATAACCATCAAATTTGAGAAATGGAAAGCGGAGGTGAAAACATCTTTAGGATTTCTGTAGACATAAAGAATCTGTAGACAGAATTATGAAATTATTTTCTTATAACAATTCTTGGTTAGGGTTATAAATTAAAAAAATAACACTATTTGATTATGAAAATAAGCATAATTGTTTCTTCTAGTCTTTGAGCTGTGGAAAGGCAAGTGGTTATTATGTTTTTGGTATTACAAATAGTATTGTAATAAACAGCTTTTCTCAGTGGCATTTCAAAAATGTCTGAGACTGTACCTAAGTTCTCAAGAAGTGATCTTATTTGTAATTCATAAGTACTGAAAGTTAATTTACAGTATATGATCAAAATATATTGTATTCCAATTTTGAAAGTAAAATTAATTCCCCATGGTGGTCGATTGATGGATATTGTGTATATTAAACATACAACTAGAGAAATAAAGGAGATAATTTTAAAAACAAAAAACAATAACCAGATCAATATACATTTTCCTTTATACCTTTCAAAAAGTAACTTATAGGTTAAACATATAAGTAATATGAAACAATCACACATAAAGTAATAATCTTGTCTGTCCACAATCTTAGAAGCTGGGATTTTAGGACAGGAAGAGAAGCTCATGGTATTCTTGGCTCCACAGCAAGACTCCCATGAGAAAAAAAGGAGGGGGCAAAGGAAAGGAATACAAAAGAAATATACAACCCAAAGAACACATATCTACACTTAAAGCAAAGAAATATATATATTAAATATGAATTTATTAAAAAGAAAAAAACAATCATTTTGATAACACTAAAATTAAAAAATGTTTCTTTTAGATTTTTTGTGCTGGGGTGGGTGGGCCTGCTGTTCTCAGAGAAGAAGGGAAGAGAGGACTGAGGAGAAGGTGTGTGTGAGGGTAGGTGCAAGAGAGATGGGAGAGGGGGACTGCAGTTGGGATGTAAAGTGAATACATAAATGAAGTAAGAAACACAAAAGTATGTCGCCACTCAAAACCGACATGGAAAAACAATACAAAGCAAGCTGATGGAAAAACAAAATGTTGGCCGAATGACATATCCTTTTCACAGAAGGAAAAACAGTTATGGCCAATAAATATCAAACATGATTATTCTCATTTTGAGTATGCAAATTCAGGCCTACTCGAGACGCATTTTATTCGCCGCTGTGTGGATAAACATTTAAAACTCGGATAAAAACTCTTTCAAACATATTAAATTCAGAAAACAAATTCAGAATTGCATTATAATAGCAGATTACTGGAATAACCTAATCATACAGTGCTTAGAAAAGGCATTTTTTGTGAGTACAGCTAGTGACTAAGCTCTGTGACATACTTTGCCTTTTTTGTCCTTGAGACCTTTTGGTACTAAGTAATAYGGAAGGTGGGAAGTGAAGATTCGAGGGGATGGCATTTTGGCATAGTCTAAATTATGAATATTGTACTCCAAGGATGGTACTCTATCAATTGTTGGGATGTTTTCAGTTCTGTTCCGGTGACCCTCGAAACAAGTCAAGCAGAGGATCTGCTGAGTCCAGATGGTACCTGTAAAAATAGATAACAATCCTGTTTTCAATGCTGAGGTAGGTTTTAATAATGAATACTACAACAGCAATGCCATCCATCTTAAACACAGTTGTGTTCTTTTCTTTTTGTCCTTCTTTGCACTTTAAGCTTGCTTCAATGTTCCCAGCTGTCATTCCCTGTGATCTGTATTCATACCCAAGTGCTTAAGGCTAAAATCAATGACCCTTCATCCCATTTTCTTGTGAATGGAGGTAGTGGTTGAGAAGGGGTGATTCAGATTATTCTTGTAGTGTCTGTGTATTCCATACTTCATGTGGAGTCCTTTTGGTAATGTTTAACTGTTATTTACATAACATTTGCAGATATTCACCCGCAATGCACAGCATCACTACAGATGGATAAAGTCTGATCAGACAGGAGCATACCTGGGTGAGTGGTGCTTCCGTCTTACTGCATCTTTTTTCTTGTCTTTTTTTTTTTTTATATGTGGAGCCTTCTACCATATTTTTTTCTTGATTTTTCATAAAAGATTTATCAGGTCATTGAATGTCACTTTATTGTTGTTCATGAGTAATTTCATTATTAAATTACTTTGTTATTTGCTTGCCTATAGTAAAACTATTAGAATTAAATATTTCCTGTTCTACAATTTCACTTGCTTTGCATGGTTAAACACTTCTCTGGCATATTCCAAGCAACAAATCATAACACAGATGTTGAAAGAGGACACTAAAAATTTCAGTGTCCTTAGAGATATTTGGTTTCTTAATCTTTAGAGTCAGGTCACAGAGAGGCATGATTTGCGAAATACAAAGTTACAATACCTATTCCCATTAAGGACAGACCCAGATGTGATCAAATACCATAGTGGTAATTTATTATTTATAATTCATTTGTAATATAAATTTATTTAGTTTAAAAATAAAATTTATTTACTGTATTTAATCTATTCCATTAAGTTTAATTTATTAAATAAAATATATATAAATGACAAATAAGTTTATTATTCATTATAAATTTATAATTTATTTACTATAATTTATTTATTTTAAATAATAAATAAATATGTTTATCTGAAATAATTAGCTGGCTTCAAAATAAAATTATATATAATTATATATGATATTACATATATGTATATATATTTACTCATTATTTATTAATGGCTATCAAAGATAATCACTGGTGGCATTGTAGATTGAATGCTAATTCTCTACTTCCAATGAGTTCTGATGAGTCTAAACTTTTCTTTTTTTATTGAATATCATCTTCATTTACATTGCCATGGTAAAACCTTTTCCAATTTCCCCATGCCCAAAGACCCCCAACCTCTCCTCCCTCCCCCTTTCTCCATGTATATGCCCCTCTACCCGATACACTCCCACCTGCCCCCCTCAGTTTCCCTTTGTGGGGGCCTCTGTTGAGCCTTTACCTGACCAAGGACCATTCCTCTCATTGATGCCCAACAAGGCCTTCCTCTGCAACATTTTTGGCTGGAACCATGTGTGCCCCTTGATTGATGGTTCAGTCCCTGTGAGTCTTGGGGCATCTGGGTGGCCTAAATCATTGTTCTTCCCATGGGGCTGTAAGCCCCTTCAGCTCTTCTGGACCATCCTCCAGCTCCTCCACTGGGGACCCCATGCTCAGTCCAATAGTTGGTTGCTAGCATCTGCCTCTGTATTTATAGGCTCTGGCAGGGCCCCTCTCAAGACAATCATTGCATGCTCCTTTTGGTATATACTTCTTGTCGTCCTTAGTGGTGTCTGGGTTGGTTGACTTTATAGAGTCTAAACTTTTCTAAGAACTGGTTGTGGCATCAGTTTGTAGAGCTTGTAACAATGAAAGTGTCTTGTATTCAGTGTTGCGCAAGCTGAAGACTCATTGTCCATCTTAAACTTACTGAGAACCTTCATAAGCACTTAGTGACTGTTTAGTAACTGAGTTATTTAGTTATTATCTACAGTGGAGCAGAGTAACTTACTCACAGAGTTCCTCACAGAGTTTAATATGTAACATATTAAACATTGCAAAGATGAAAAGCAAAGTAGGATCTAATACCAAGAAATATTTTTTTTTGCCACTGTCCTTACTTAAATGGTCAAATATGGTGGTATTATGCATGGACAACAATACTTGGGGTTGGGGGAGCATGTGAAATCTTAACATCTGTAGCTTTCCTCTTTAGTCCACTGCAAAACTGCAAAAACTCAAACCAGGAAATCCCAATTTTTACCTGCTGAAGTAGAAGTTACCTTTACAAAAGCAGTCTGAGTTAATCTTCCTGCTGAAAAGGACTATGCAGTAAAATGGAAGTTCTTGTGGCTAGCATGTCCTGATTAGTCTTCACAAATTTAAAAAATAATCTTAGGAAACCTCTCTACTCAAGAAGTTTTGTTTTTAATTTTTTTGTTTTATTTTTTTGTTTTGTTTTGAGAATTTGAAGTGAATTACAGTTCTCTCAGAAATCTTGTCAACAAAATTAAATGTATTAGGAATTGAATAACTGTTTGAGAAAATGCCTCTAAATAAAAAGCATGTGTGTCTTCCAGAAAAAAGGTTTTGGGCTCTTAGTCTTGTTCAACAGGCTAAGGTAATTCATCACCATTTACCAAGTAGTTGCTCTTGTCTACAAACTTCTTTTCCCTCTATTTTTCCACAATAAATTAAAATATAATTTGAGAAATAAATGATATAGAGACTTGCATTTGATTTAATTTCTCTTTGACCATAACTTGTTCTAAAATTTAGGGTGCAGTGGTAGCTGATATTGGTTTTCTGATGTGATTTGGAATTATCATAGAGACAAATCATTGGACATGTAAGTGAGTGGTTATCTCTACTAGGTTCATCTACTTAGGAGTCTTGACTATAGATGTAAGTTAACAAGCTTCTGCCCATATGATATCTTTGACATGATGAGGTCTTTCATTTTTGCCATGAGAAAAGAAACTAATACTGTTTAATTGGCATCACTAAGTAGAGACTATACATGGACTTATCCAACCAATACAAAAGACCAATATGACACTTACCAGACTTTGGATATGTGACTATAAAGATGTCATCATCTTGAATTTCAAAATCTTCCATATTTTTCACTATCTCCATTTTAAATAAAGCCTTGCTAAAATTATAGCCTTTGAAGTTAACAGAAAATTTACCTTTATGGTCCATAATTAGTCACCTAGAAATAAAAATAAAAAATATTCTTTACAATCTTAGTAGTTAACAATAGTAAATAATAGTTACTGAGTGGTCTACATGTGCCAAGCACCACTGAAGTGTCTCTCATATATTAAAGTTTACTGTAATAGCATAGTATGTATGCAAATTTATTTTAAATCAAGATAGTATTATATTACTATGTTTCTATTGTCACTGTATGAGATAAGAAGAAACAAAGACAGCAACAATGTATTAACATTTTTCTATAGTCAGATATTGGAAAAAGTGATCCTTACTGTAAACATCCAGATGTGGAATCTGGGGTACAGAGGATACCACCAAGTTATTCAAGGTTGACAAGCTGGTTAGCTTAAAAAGACTTGATACAAATTTGGCACAGAACTTATGTTTATAATGTCAGAGTTTTTTTTGTATATTATAATTTTATTTCTTATAGTTTTCTTGTGAAAAATAAGAAAATCCTAAGGACTAGGCTTCAATTCTTCTTTTCTTTTAGAGTACTAGTTACCTTCTTATCTCTAGGAGTTTCTTCTAAATTTGATATCTGAGAAACCATTCCTAATGAAAAACAATCTTACCTAAATAAAACCTATGGTCTTTAGTAACATCATTCTCCTATTGCCAAAAACGTTGTATGAAAAGGCTAATAATGGTAATATAATTTTGAACCGAAGTATATGAAATTAAAAATGTGTGGTAACTAATTTTTTAAAAATTGTGATGGAGAGTACCATGTTCCCACATGGCATTTTCATGAATACTTCTTTGAAGTGATCCTCCCCCACTACTCCCGTTTCCCATGCTCCCTGCACGTCTACCTTCAATATTTTCCTTAAACGTCATAAATATGTTATTAACCCCAATGTCTTCCTTTCTTAAAATATCTCTCCCCCTCTTCTTGTCCTTTTTTTCCAGTTTCATTAACCATATTCAAATTCCCATTTAACTACATATATGTAAAATCTGGAAAGTAGCATCTGAATACAGTAGAGAACCTGTGATGATTTGTCTTGGTGAGCTTAAGTTTCCCCATTTAATATAATGTTTTCTAGCTTTGTGGGTGGAAATGGTGGTCCACATCTGGTCTGCCACAGGCTAGGGCCACTCTTGGAGGTGGGAAGCGGGAGTTTGAGTGCACACACTCATGCCAGTGGGGCATCAGGCTGTAAGAAGCCTCTGGACTCTGCTCTAGGTTTCGGGAAGTGCAGTCTGAGGTCCCCGTGGTCCTGCCAGAGTTAGTTCAGGGTTCCCAGGCTTGCAGGTTCTAATTCTTGGACACCCCAGATGCTTCTGGATGTCACAGAAGGGCTGAGAATGGAGTAGGAACCTGTGGGCTGGCTCTAGGCCCAGCTGAAGGGAAAAAGATGGGGGGAGAGGGATCTCTGGTTGGGTCTCTCAGGTCTGAGAGTGTCCTGGGGCTTGTTCAGCAGGCGGCTTGGCTTGGTGGAAACCATGTCTGGAAATGCTGAGAGGCCTTCTGCAGGAGGCTAGATGCCACTCTTAAAACTGAGGCCTCTTCTATTGCTTTCCACTGCAGATCCATTTGCAGAAGAGGCAATCCATAGTTTTAAAGCATTTATTGTCATGATGGAGAGTTGTGATGAGTGAACCAATACACCACTTTCTCAGGATGGGCCTGAGGGTTAAATACCCTTTGCAGGGAGGAGTGTCTGGGAAAGAGCACTTAATTGGCTAAGAGCTTCAGGCCTTTAGGTACCTCATTAAAATGGAGATCTGTCTTGAGGCTAAGTAACCTGTGGTTACAACCTCTACCTGTGGAAGGGCTTGGGGTGTGGTCCTTATGTGACTGATGGCCACAGAATTATGGACAGTTGAGGCTCTGGTGTCAGAAGCCTGGTGTCTAGGAGCATGGAAAATGCCTACCTTCTCTTGCAGGATCACCCGCTGCTTCGTCACTGGGGTTTTTAACCTAGTTTAACCAGAAACCAGGCTGCTTTTCAGGGTCCCACATAGCTTTATTCATTTTCCTTCACATTCCATTGTCTCATTTTTATCATTCATTGGCAAGTAAATATTGAGCCTGATTTCAATTCCTTCTTATTGTGCATATAGAATTGATAATGATGATAGCATTCAAGTTTCTTTAAAGAAAATTATTTCCTTCTGGTCACTAGAATAAAATCTATGACCTGCGCAGAAATCTAAGATTATAGTTAGGCAGTACAGTGACATGACTGTGGAATACCCTAGGAAAGCAGTCTTACATTAATCCATAATAAAAAATAATAGGAATAGTTTACTATTGTTGAGATAATGTACTGTCATCCTCAGAATCCCAGCTCTCTAGTCCTGTCTCTACAAAATACCATGTTTATGAACTTAAAATCTTTTATTACTGATACAAAGACTTCCAAAGGGGATTCTGATTTCCCCAGTAACATGTGTGATGCTTGTGGACTCCCAAAATCTTTAAGTAACACAGGAATACAGATAACTGTGTGACAAGATATAGATTCTCTTGGGCATGTGTGTAAGAGGAGTAGAGATGGCTCATATTGTAGTTCTGTCTCTGTGAGTTATTTTTAGAAGACTTCTTCCTGATTTCCACAGTACCTTCATCAGCTTACACTCCCACTAATAGTTAATAAAGATTCCTCCTGTTCCTCATCCTCACCAGTGTTAGTAGTAATAAGATAAAATTAGAAAGAAGGAAAGATGAGCGCAGCAGTGAACACAAGAATGGACAGCTGTACTCTCCACAAAATAAAACAGGGATAGTGGGAAATCATCCATCTGTGATGCTAAACATCATTGGATAAGATTAGTTTCAGTAGCAAAGAACAAACAAAMAAACAAACAAACAATCAGAAGAAACTTCGAAACAAATTACAGAATCAGTTCCAAGTGGCTCAGATTCAACAAAGGATTACCTCATTCCAGTTGTGTGCTACTGCTGGTGGTTGGAACCACAGCTCAAAACTAAGAGAAATCCTCAGAATATTTGTACAACACTTTTAATAGCAGTATATTTTAAGGAGAGATAGAGGGTACACACACACACACACACACACACACACACACACACACACACACAGAGAGAGAGAGAGAGAGAGAGAGAGAGAGAGAGAGAGAGAGAGAGAGACTGAGACAGAAGCAGAGACAGACAAACACAGAGACAAAGAGGCAGAGAGACAGATATAGAAAGATAGAGACAGACAGAAACAGAGAGACAATCTCAGAGACAAGAAGTAGGTATTGGTTATGGCATAAGATAGGTCAATGCTAGGAAACACTAACAGAGGTCAGACAAAAAGCCATTTTAGGAAGAATCTTGCTGAGTTGGAGGTTAGGTATCTCTAGAGGCAAAGATCTCTTTCTTCCTAGCTTATCCTGGGAGTCAGTGGAAGAGACTTGGGATTATATTCAATCATTTGACCTATAGAATAGTTATATGTTGAGTGGAAAAACTTTGAGTCAGAATGTATCCATGTTCTTTGATAAGAATATCTGGTATGAGTCGCAGCTAGTGGTGGACTATGGAGACCCAATCCTGTATGTTCTGACCATGCAAGAGACCTGATAGGAACAGAGGATCCTAACAGCCAGTTTATGTGTAGACAACAGCACATATATGGATACACCATGGGTCAAAATAGATAGTGCTAGACATCCAGGAGTTAATGAGTGAGCATTAACCCAGTGACTCTAGGAAGCTGTAAACAGTCATAAAAACTGCTATACAGTGATCACTGGAAAAAATGACACATRTGTGTGATTCCATGTAAAGATGTTCTTAAGAGACCTGAGCCTTCGTTTTCTCCTTTCCTGAGGACAGTCTACCTGTGTGCATCTGTAGTCTTGTGTGTATATCTCCAAAGGCTCAAGTACCAGTGAATAAGTATGTGTGATTTGTCCATGGCTACTTTCATCTCCTCCTTTCTTTCCAGGCATGGAGACTGGACCTTTCAGGAGCATGTGCACACCACATTGCTTATTACACAGTTTTAATTTAGTGTATCAGCTTTGCTCTATCTTGTTATTTCTCCCTTTATTGGTGTTTTGGTTTTGTATTGACAGACTTTCTTAAAGAACACAGTTTGGCCTGGGTATGGGAGTATGCTTTAGCATATTTGCTATAACATAATATTTAGCATACTATTATATTTTCTGGGACATGAATGACTCCAAAAACTTGAGTCCCCAGAGGCCCCCTTCATCTGATAAATACCCCAGCAAAGTGTTTGGATACAAAATTAAGTAAAGAAAAAAACATCCAGCCTTCATAAAAATGATAAATGGGCTGTGAAAGAAAGCAGAAAATAGCATATTTCACAATAACTACCAATAATATAAAATAACTAGATTAATACCTAGAATTTATAAAGAACTAAAAACCTGCCCAAATTATAAAAACACTCTGCTTTTCTTCCCTAGCATTTCACAAACACATACACAAACACACACACACAGACACAGACATACACACACAGAATCACAGTTTTGTGTATCAGAAAAATCTAGGATCCATAAATTAGGGGAAGCATAAATATATAGTAGTTTCATTTCATTAGACTATTTCTTTTTTATTGGCTATATTCTTTATTTACATTTCATTTCCAAGTTTCCTGGTTCCCCGCTCCCCAAATGTCCCATATGTCCTCCCCGCCCCGTTCCCCCATCCAACCCTTCCCACTTCCCTGTTTTGGTATTCCCCTACAATGATGCATTGGGCCTTTCCAGAACCAGGGTCCGCTCTATACATGATAAATGACACCTGACAATATTTTATTTCTTTTGAACTATCTAAGTGACTTGATCAATATAAGTCAGAGTTTAGATGTCTGAAAAGAATAGAAAATCATTTACCTTATAGTCCCCTGTGTGAAGCTTTTCGGAGTTGGTAGTTGAGTATGACCGAAAGATATGGCTTGGGCCTTAAGTCTTCAGTGATTATGCTTCTGTCTGTCTGAAGTCCAGATAGCCTGACTAGTGACTATTTGTAGTAGAATTCTTGGTCTCTGTTCACAAATATTGGCTTCAAGATGGTAGGCGTCATGATATTTTGACAGTGGTACAATTTCCCAACTATTTACCCACCTAATAACTAAATGAGCATTGTGATTTCCAAGAAATCTGGTTGCCTCTCAAAACACTGAAAAGAAACAACCACTATTTGTTATGTATTATGAATGGTCACTCAGACAACTCTTGTACTATAAGCTGTGTCTCTCAGAAGGGATAAAGGAAGGTGAGAAATATTCCTACACATTTTTTGAGGCTGGTATTGTAAGGTTGTCTATAAATCCTTATCATTCAAGTGTCAAGAAAGGGGAAAGGCAGAAAATTCAAGAGAAAAGAATAGGTAAGTCATGTAGAGGAGAAACTGAGGCTTGAATGATGCTAAACATTTACGTTTGACTGCTTGTGSTGGCAGATCCTTTGTGGAAAAAACCAATTCTGCTACAGTATTAAGAATTGGGGAGGGGGGAGGTGAACAGAGGGAGTGAGGAAGGGATAGGGGGTTTTCAGTGGGGAAATGTGGAAAGGGGTTAACATCTGAAATGTAAAAAAAGCAAATATTTAATTTTAAAAAAAGGTAAAAAAAATCACAGGTATTGAATAATTGCTGAGGTACAAATAGCCTCTATTGAGTTTATTTTGGCAGATGAGTAATGTACTAGGGTAGGCATTAGAAGTTCAGCCTAGATAGTTGAGTAAAAGTTGACCTTTGTAAAAAGTATATTATTATTTCAACTTCAAAGGAGTTCTATTTATGGAGGAACTACAAAGAGTGGTATACAAAGAAGGTAACTATTTACTCAGTTACAAAAGTTTCTAAGAAAACATTTTACACATATTTGAAAGTGACAGCTACAATGATCATTGATGACTCATTAGGATAAAAAGTAATCCTGTTCTGGAAGTGGGTCTGTGGCTACATTCCTTAAGATTTTATCTTCACTATGGCAAGTCCCTATTCTGATGTTCATGTCTCCTGTTTCTTTTTTTCTTTTTTTTTTTTTCCAAGTCTCCTGGAGGATAACCCAGGATGGATTTTATTCAATTCAGTTTAGGTAGCCTGAATAAACCCAGATAGCCATCCCATTTACAAGAAGGTGCTAGAAAGAGGGAAGGTTATTACAAGCACATTGTAAGATAAACAACAGACAATGGAATAAAATCAGAGATCAGAGAGGAGGCAGCAGTGACTCTTGGCTCCGTTTCTTTTTTTCTTTTTCTTTTTTAATTGGATATATTCCTTATTTCATTTCATTTCTCGTTTCCTGGTTCCCCACCCTCCAAATGTCCCATATGCCCTTTTCCTTCCCCCTGTTCCCCCATCTTCCCCTTCCCAATTCGCTGTTCTGGTATTCTCCTATACTGATGCATTGCCCTTTCCAGATCCAGGGTCCACTCCTTTCTTCTTCTTGGACATCTTTTGGTATGTGGATTGTGTCTTTGTGTTCCAAGATTCTAGGCTAATATCCACTTATCAGTGAGTGCATACCATGGGTATTCTTTTGAGACTGGGTTACCTCATTTAGTATGATGTTATCCAGCTCCATCCATTTGTCTAAGAATTTCATGAATTCATTGCTTCTAATGAATGAATAGTACTTCATTGTGTATATATACCACAATTTTTAGTATCCATTCCTCCATTGAGGGACATCTGGATTCTTTCCAGCTTCTGGCTATTACAAATAAGGCTGCTATGAACATAGTGAAACATGTATCATTATTACATGCTGGGGAATCTTCTGGGCATATGTGCAGTTGTGGTATGGCTGGGTCCTCTGGAAGTATCATGTCCAGTTTTCTGAGGAACCACCAGAATTATTTCCAGAGTGGTTGTAACAGCTTGCAATGCCACCAGCAGTGTAGGAGTGTTCCTCTTTCTCCACATCCTTGCCAACACCTGTTGTTTCCTGAGTTTTTAATCTTAGCAGTTCTGACTGTTGTGAGGTGAAATCTCAGGGTTGTTTTGATTTGCATTTCCCTAATGACTAATGATGTTGAACATTTCTT
>BDUI01023436.1:23877-38744 GCA_002335545.1 Apodemus speciosus
GGAAGAACAGAGGGAGGGAGGAAGGAAGGAAGGAAGAAAGAACAGAGGGAGGGAGGGAAGGAGGAAGAAAGGAAGGAGGGAGGGAGGGAAGGAAGAAGGAAAAAAAGAAACTCAAAAGCTCAAGACACCCAGAAAGCACCGCATCTACAAGGAAATGGCAACATTATAACTGGAGCCGAACCTTCCTTCACATTCCTGCTCTCCATCCCCACATGATGGGTAATTGGGAATTGTGTTTATGTATACTTAGGCTAAAATTGAAGTTTATAATGTTTCATAATCAACCTGCAAAGTGAGTCCCAATTTCACTTGGGCTGAATGGAGACTCAAAATCAAGCAACAAATATTAGGATTATCCTTCCATTACACCCCCTTTGAAAAATGACTCCTTGCCGCCACATGAAGAGTTTCTCTTGAGCTTTAATACTGAACAGAGATTTAAAAGGATTAACATCAACCACCTTCCAGTAAACACCCAGAATGCATTTTAACATCTACTATTTCATTTTTATATGAGTGCTTCCAAACTGTAATGTTCTGGTCACAGAGAAAGACTGTCTGGCCCTGTCCATTACTATTTCTTCGAAGTATTCACAGTTCCCCACTGACCCTTTTTCAGCAAGTTTTTTTTTAAGTCCTTTGTTTCTGCTGCTGTTTTGTGTCTGGCTGACATTAGTTGGTCAGATTTATGGTGCCGTGTGCAGGGGTTCCCACTGTGCATGTCATTATTACTAATGCCTCTCCCTTTAGCAACCTGTGTTTATAACAGACATTGAGTCGCTTTATCCAACTCTTTGAATTCCTAGGGCTTACACCTCACTGGAATAGTACTTCTTATGGCCAAGGGACTTTGAAAAACACTTGACTCTATTTTCATGTAGAACTATTTTTAGACCCAGCAGCGGACTTAAACAGATCTGCTCCTTGATTGTTTATTTTTGCCTAGACATTTATTTGGAAGATGTTAGTTCTCGTTGGGCTTCCACAGATGCCCCATTTGTTCATTCAACATCTTCTAGTGCACCAAATATGGACATGATCAGCTTGTTCACAGAAGAAATGAAGGTGAAGGCTTTCTTATCATGAAAAGATCTGTTGGATTTATTCGCTAATATATGACCTCCGACCTTTGGTTTTCACATGTCTGTACCTGTATATGGTGTGTGACAGATGAGCATATGGATGTGTGTGCATGTTCTTCTGTACAGACAGATGTCTGCATGGTGCTCGTGTGAAAGTCACAGCATAACATCCAGGTATCCTTCCCTGCCTTTCCAACTTGCCTGACGCTTCCCCACTTCCGGCCTAGAAGCATCCATCAGTTCTCCTATCTCTACTCTCTGTCCCTTTGGGGAGCAGGTATCTGGAATCACGAACACTTAACAAGTGCATCCAGCGTCCACAGGGGTCCTGGTGGTTTTCTCCAAACACTTTTACCTGCTAGGTCATAGCCCCTAGCCCTGTCTTTAGTTTTCTCCAATTACATGGCATAGATATCTTGACAGTAGGTCTCATAGTAACTTCCAAATGGCTAATAATAATTGGCACTGGCAAATATGAGATAATTTTCTTAATTTAAAAAAGATGATCACTTATGGTAATGATGGATGACATGCCTGACTTGAGTAGAATTTCATTCAAATAAGATTTTAGTGGCAATGAAGACCTACTTCAAAAGGCCTTCCTGGTAATCTAGGTTAATGCTCAAAGCACCTTGAATTTATACAACATTTGGTACAAGGTGATATGTAAATAAATGCCCATTTGGAAATTATGCTAGAGTGATAGTGGTATAATCATCCATGAATATATTAACTTTTATTTGACATTGTCACAAAGCCTCCCATAATGTCTTCACATGGACTGTTGCTTACTCTTTAAAATCTTTGATTTACCTCTATCTATCATTTTGTGGACTTTGTGTCTGTATTGTGTTCATCTGTAAGGCTGTAGTATGTTGAGGTGTAAGGTTCCTGACCTTGAGGCAGCTGAAGTTTTCTTTGAAATGTTTTTGGTGTTTCCTCCACAAAAAGTTAAGTATACTTACATTATATTGTGTAGATTCAAAGACTGCTAAGTAAATGAAAACAAGAATAATTTGCTACATTAGAATTGATTAGCATATCCACTTTTACTAGGGAAGGCATGGAAACGTAACAGGATAAAKATTAAGGTTAGTTTTGTAGACATTCACGTCAAAGAAAAGTGAAAACAAACAAACAAACAAAACAAAGCAAAACAAAATGAAACATTAAAAAAAGAACTAACCATTTGAAGGAAACTTTCCAAATAGCAAACAGATGTTGCTAAATCTTCTCTACTATAAACAATGAAAATACTAGCAAAATTATCTAATATCTATTATCTAATATCTATTATCCATGTCAAGACCCTGGAAATTTCCAAAGATATATAACAAGGCAGAAAATGTTTAAGAAAACCTACTGTTTCATAGTAAAGGAGAGACCAGCCAGGCGGTGGTGGCGCAGGCCTTTAATACCAGCACTTGGGAGGCAGAGGCAGGCGGATTTCTGAGTTCAAGGCCAGCCTGGACTACAGAGTGAGTTACAGGATAGCCAGGGCTTTACAGAGAAACCCTGTCTCGAAAAAACAAAAGAGAGAGAGAGAGAGAGAGAGAGAGACAGAGACAGAGACAGAGACAGAGACAGAGAGAGAGAACACTGGGATGGAAACACTCCCACTTGTTTACTATTGCATGACCAAGCAACTATGGTGTCCAGAAGCCTTGGAGCCACTGGAAAGAGCCGACTTATACAGAGCACATCACATAGCTTGATACTCCAGAACACGGTAACTGAGCCCACATGGAGCCTGGAAAAGACATGGCCCGCTCTAGATAGAGCTTCGCTGCTGTTTATTGGGACTTGGATGGAGTTATGCTCATCAGACAGAGTCAAATACAGGTCATTGTCAAAAGCAACTATTTGTGATAATTAGCATTAGGCTGACTGCTACCAATATCAGTTGAAACAAATTTAAAAGAAAATTCCGAGGATTGAAATTATTTCACAGGGTTTTGAAAGGCTCTGGTATATCTCTGGAGATCCAGAATTCCAAGCACAACCATGTCTCCAAGAAATACTAGCTGGGCATCAGTTACTTATGATCCATAGTTGACCTTGGCGAGCTAGGTTAGCACGGAAGTGAAGGTTAACACAAATGTTAAAGATGATTGAACCTCAAAAGTATGCTCTCAGGCACAGGACTCCCAGTAGAAAAGGGTAGGTGTCCTATTAGCTCAAATGAATCTAAGTTATCATTAACAGCTAAGCTATGCTGACCCAAAGCAAAACATCCACACAGGCTTAGAAATGCAAACAATCATATATATGTGTATACACATATATATGTATACACACACTCACTCACACACACACATATATATGTGTGTGTATATATATATGGGGGAGGGGTGGGGTGCACATATTAGACAGAGACTAGTTGGATAGGTATAGATAGATTGAGAGACAGATTAATAAACAGAAAACCTTCTGTGGATACATCCTGTAGCAAGTAGATAACCTACATAATTAATCCTGGAAAATCGCTAAACAAAGATAAACCCAAAATTGCTCCAACTAAATAGAAACAATGGATCTAAAAAACCGCAATATGTAGTTCATCTCCATTGTGGGCAAAACCCTATATTTTAACAAATGTATCCACTTGCTAAAATTTATTATAATCTCAAGATCAAAATCTGAGTACTTTCACATTGCAGGGTTCTGAGTGAATACCACAGTAAAAAAATTGAGTGGTACCCACATATGTCCTGGGACAAGACAGAAGATGTTCTCTGCGTTATAAATATGGCTCTGATCCAGAAATGACTATATGATAAGCCAGTAGTGGGGCAATACCATTCAAGTCTTCCGCCTCTGGACCTTCTATTCTCTTTTATATGATATAACGAAGTCTCTAGAGTGAATGTGTTCCTCGGGTATAGTTATAACTCCACAGACTCTAGAAGAGAAGCTGCTACTATTATTCTGCTAGATAAACATAATATCAAGATTCTTTTTAGACTTTTATCTTTATATCTATAGATTGATGTGATTCTTGTCCTTCATCTGAGAATGCTTTTGTTTGTTTGCTTATACTTTTATTTTTGGGTTTTTTTTTTTGTTTTTTTTGTTTTTTTTTTTTTTTGCCCAAGATGGCAATGAATAGAGACTTACAATTAACTGGTCCAAGAGCAGAGAGTAAGTGTAGAAAGCTCTATCCTAAGTGTGATAATTATGTTCTATTTCTTGCCCCAAAGGTTGTGTTTCATCACTGGAGAGGGGGGTGGAAAAATTGTAAGAGGTAGAGGTTGTAGACAACTGCTGCATCACAGATTTTTCTGAAGATGACAGGGCCCTTATGCATTTCTACTCACAGCAATTGTGGCTGCATGCTCAAGACAACCCAGGCAAAATGTCAGTATGAGTAAGGGAGGAGATCACAAAGTCCTACGCTTAGCTCTGAGCTTTAAGTTGCTAGTGGAGGGAGAACCAGTTTTCTTCACGAATGGACCCCTGTAAGTAAGACTGTCCATGTCCCAGTGATTGCCCTACATCCATGCAGATCTTGGCAGCACCAAATGGATCCAGTAGATGAAAGAAGAAAAACAACATGAAGTTGGGAAGAAAAAGTGGGAGTTACTAGGAGAGTTGAAGGAAAGAGAGTGGGGGTGAATTTGATCCAAATGCTTTGTACTGGGTGTGATGAAACTTGATGGTACAGAACAAAGAAGTGGGGCAGGAGAGCATATGGGGGTGGGGATGATGAAAGAGCATGATACACACGGACAAAAATGGAATAATGAAACCTATTATATTGTAAAATGAACAAAGCATTAAACATGTGCAGTTTAAAACATCACAAACAATGGTGAACTGGACGACATGAGGGGAGGAAAAGACATCAGCATGACATAAAGAACAAATAGGAATATGGCAGGCATAAAGGCCACCTTTTCAATAGTTACATCCATTATAAATGAATTGAAAACTCTAACCAAAAGCCACAGAGTGGTTTTGAAAATAAGCCTGTAGGGAATGACTGAAGTCCAAATTAAATGGATATTGTTGACATGACCATGTCAAGGACCAATCTCAACCCGTGGAAGTGGCGAAGCCTTCTCTGGGAGAGACTCYGACAGATGTGAAAGTCTTCCTTGGGTCAGCGATAAAAGTGTCTGTATATACAAGCAATGTCCACTGCGCCTTTCTCCCCAGCCTCAAGTTGTTTATGGTCCAAGGCTGTTCCCAGGCTCACAGAGACTGCTCTTACCAAGATTAGGTAAAGCTGCCTCCTTGTTTATCTTTATGGCATAACTCCGCCTTCTTGTTCAGCTGTAAACACTCACCCAGCCTCCCAGTTCAACTGAATACAATAAACATGACCTCCCAGGACCCTGTGGCTTCTCTATATGAGAAGCCAGCCCACCAAATTCCAGATTTCTGTGTTTGTCTATTTATTTATTTATTTATTTATTTATTTATTTATTTATTTATTTATTTATTTACTTTTATTGAACACCATCTTCATTTACATTGCCAGTGGTAAAACCTTTCCCAATTTCCCCCTCCCCAAAGACACCCGATCCCTCCTCCCACCCCTTGCCTCCATGTATATGCCCCTCCACCCAACCCACTCCCACCTCCCCCCTCTCGATTTCCCTTTGTTGAGGCATTTATTGAGCCTTCGCCTGACCAAGGATCACTCCTCCCACTGATGGCCAACAAGGCATTCCTCTGCCACATTTTTGGCTGGAACCATGTGTACCCCTTAGTTGATGGTTTAGTCCCTGGGAGTCCTGGGGTGTCTGGGTGTCCNTATTTATTTATTTATTTATTTATTTATTTATTTATTTATTTATTTACTTTTATTGAACACCATCTTCATTTACATTGCCAGTGGTAAAACCTTTCCCAATTTCCCCCTCCCCAAAGACACCCGATCCCTCCTCCCACCCCTTGCCTCCATGTATATGCCCCTCCACCCAACCCACTCCCACCTCCCCCCTCTCGATTTCCCTTTGTTGAGGCATTTATTGAGCCTTCGCCTGACCAAGGATCACTCCTCCCACTGATGGCCAACAAGGCATTCCTCTGCCACATTTTTGGCTGGAACCATGTGTACCCCTTAGTTGATGGTTTAGTCCCTGGGAGTCCTGGGGTGTCTGGGTGTCCAAAATTATTGTTCTTCCCATGGGGCTGTAAACCCTTTCAGCTCCTCCAGCTCCTCCATTGGGGATCCCACACCCAGTCCAATGGTTGGCTGCTATCATCTGCCTCTGTGTTTGTTAGGCTCTGGCAGGGCCCCTCCAGGGACAACCATGGCATGCTCCTTTTGGTATATACTTCTTGCCGTCCATTGTACTGCCAGGGTTTGGTGACTGTTTATAGGATGAATTCCCCAGGTAGAGCAGTCTCTGGGTGTCCTTTACTTCAGTCTCTSCTCCACACTTTGTCTCCCTTATTGCTCCTGTGAGTATTTTGTTCCCTTTCTCAGAGGAAGCAAAGCACCTTACTTAAGTCCTCCTTCTTCTTGAGCTTCTCAGGGGACAGCAGATGCTTGAGAGGATGTGGAGGAAAAGGAACACTTCTCCACTGTTGGAAGGACTGCAAGCTGGTAAAACCACTCTGGAAATCAGTTTGGCGATTCCTTAGAAAATTAGACATAGTATTACCTGAGGACCCAGATATACCACTCCTGGGCATATGTCCACAAGATGCTTCTACATGTAATAAGGACACATGCTCCACTATGTTCATAGCTGCCTTATTTATAATAGCTGGAAAGAAGCTGGAAAGAACCCAGATGTCCTTCAGCAGAGGAATGGATACAGAAACTGTGGTATATCTACACTGTGGAGTACTATTCAGTTATTAAAAACAATGAATTCATGAAATTCTTAGGCAAGTATTTGTCTTTGCTTGATTTTCTCACCATCTATCACAGGTCAATCCTCGGAGCCCTGTAGGGTATTTATGGCACAATCCATGCATGTGGCACACATAAGTGAATGACATTAAAATCTGGGATACCAATGATCTAAACCATTTGAGATGTAGGACAATTATATCAATGTAAGTATTAATATGATAATTAATAAATATACATGTTAACACAAGTGGCAAGACACACAAAGCACAAGCCAGTCATATGGAAGAGAGCAATGATCAATCCAATAGTAGTACTTGGAGAGTCCAGGATAAATAGCATCCTTATTGATAAGCCTTATTAATAAGGCTACTAGATAAAAATAATTTGTTGAGAGGGACAACAAACAAGGTAACAAACAAACAAGGATGATAAAGAGAAAGATTAAACTGAGCAGTTTTTCAAAACCCTTCTGTAAGCTTTCAATGGCACCATTTAAGTATTATCATTAATACTTAATAATTGTCTCCAAAGTGATCACAAGTATATCTGTGATCACAGCATTTGGGAAGCAGAAGTATAAGGATGGAAAGTTCCAGGTCAATGGGGAGTATGTAGCTAGAACTGGTTTCAAAAATGAATAAACAATAATCACACAGAAACTTTACTATATTGATAAGCAGAATTTTTCAGTTAAATAACATTATTACTGTAGTTGCTTTTCCTTTTATGTGTCTTTACATTTTAATTATTTATAATTAACAGAGAACATGCATGGCAGAAAACTCAGAAAAGAAAGTTCTCAGACCCATAAATTTTGGCTAATTTGAAAATCCTGTCATATAGACTTGTGTAACTAAATAATTACTTGTCTTACAATTGTTTTTAGGATAAATTCACAGAAATAAAACTGCTATAGCAATTGGTGTATTCATTTAAAGAAAATTTTAGGGACTTTGCTCACTTCTATACTATAGATAGTATACTATACATAAATTTTTGATAATAAAGACATATTGCCCTTCTAAAAACAATGAAGTTCATATTCCATCATCACTCTAAATAATCCATTTTCTAAGAAATAAATTTCAATTGATGAGTATATTCTCATTTGTTTAAATTTCCTGTTACAGATGGATATTCCAATCATTTGCTTAATAAGTTATTTTCTGCACGGCTGCTTGCATCAGAAGCGCTTGTATAGCATTTTACAAAATAGACATGACGTCATCCTCATGACCTTTCCACTTTCACACCACTCAACTGCTAAGATGACTATTGCCGGTGTATATTTATTTTTTAGATAATTGTTTGCAAAACAATATGAAAAGTAGTGACGGGCTTTCTTAACACTTTTGTTAAGGTTCATGATATCTTCAGTTTCCCTGGAAACTAGCTGAATGGGGAAGATGTCACAAAACATACCATGGGATTAGTTGCCCTGCTGGTGTTAAGACAGAGGAAGTTGGTTCATGTTTATTTTGAGACAATGTGTAAGAGATAGAGGAAGTGCAAATGAATTGGATATGTGTGTGATATCTAGGGTAGATTTTCAGTGGCAGACAAACTTCAGAAATCTTCCCATTCAAATACTTGATTTTACATTTCTATTGTGAAGTCAGATACTTTCAAAGGATACTCTAAGGTCATGATTGAAAATCTTTGAAAATACAAATAGAAGCATATGAATACCAAATATCAGTACTGCAATAATTATAAATCCTGAGTCTAATTTTTGTCCTGAAGCACACAATAAATCATTATTTTTCTTTGCTTTTATCCAGTCATTAATGTAAGATCTAAGTCTTAATTATGAGGATGATTCAAATCCCCCCTTTTTTGTCTAATCCAGAAAGAATTCAAGATTTAAAAGAACACCCACAAACAACACAAAACATTAACGCTTTAGGTGTATTAAGTTCTACATGAATACATTAGTGTTACAACTTTGGGAATTCACTAAAGAAACTAGTAGAATCATTATTGAAGAGTCATACCTTTTTTAGCTTTTGAGAATGTTTATCATATAATACTTCTTTGGCAAACACATCTGTTTTGTGATTGAAAGTTTCAACTTGTAAATAGGTTGAAGATCTCTATATAATGAAAGTTTAATCACTGAGCACAAGAAATCAACTTAAACATACACAGCTGTCCACATTGCCCTTGAGAACAGCAATTCATGAAATAATAAGAAAAGAAAATCAGCACAGAGATAAAAAGGAAGATTTGGGATGATCAAAGACTCTCGACCTACATTTATCTGTATAAAACTGTTTATTAGCAGAAACTTCAAATAAATCGTGTCATTAAAAAACAGCATGATATAGCAACCATTAAAACAAAGCACTAATAATGTTATGCTATCTCAGAAATGTTCCTGCAGATACATTCACTTATGAAAGACACCTAAGAAGCAGAAATTGACTGGCTAAAGATCAAACATGTTAAACTTTAAAGTAGCAATAAAAATAAATGTGCATTCACTTTAGAATGGAAAATCCCTTCCAGGAGCCTTCCCACTGACTTTATAAGCCTACAGACCAAGGTTATTAGAATATCAGCTGCTGACTGAGTAATTACTAGGGATCGTGGCTTCTTCTTGAGAAAAATTATTGCCTACTGAACAAAGGATTAAAGTAAAAGAAAAAATAAGAAATCAATAATAATTTTCCAAGATTGCTTAATCTTTGATAGAACCTTCGGATGACAGTTGTCGTTAACCATTTGTGTGTGTGTGCACACGCATGAAATGAAGAGTAAGCTTTTACATAAATACACAATATAACCAAAATACTCAGGTCCCTGAAATTTTCTCATAAAAATATGSATTAACTTGTATTTATTCACATTTCTATCTCATATTAACAGCAAAGGTACAGTTCAAGGTAATGATGACTGAATGACCTCTTCAGAAGTTAGGGGAACAAGATTGTTATGAAAATTATTTCATTTTTGGCACATCACACGGGTTTCTTCTGCAAGGTGTTTACTCTTGAATAGTTATTAGAGTAATTGTGTAAGCTCTAGACAAAATGCAGCAAAACTCTGGATTTCTTATAGTTTAAGAGAAAAAGGTAGGAATGTAATTTTGGACTAAACATTTTCTTAGTAGACACTTGGTATCTTCCAGAACTCTTTATTTTTCCCAACAAGCATTTCAATCATTGAACTTTTGCCCTGGATCCAAGAATGTATGAAATATTGCAATCATTGACAGACAGAAAAAGTAGATGCTAGAGATATAAACCTTATTCTTCTTGAGGTGAATATGATGCTTTCAAGTGAAATATCTAGATTTGTAGATAATTAAATCTGATTGGTAAGATTTTTCAAGTAAATGGATGACATCATCAAGAGTACTATATTAATTACCTTTGTGTCACTCTGACAAAATAACAGACAGAAACCAAATGGAGGAAGAATTTATCATAGCTCACATTTCAGAGGATTCTTTCTGTGGTCACTTGGTTTAAGTTTCTGTCTACAGTGGTCCAGAACTTCATGGTTTAGGAGCATGAAATAAAGCAAGGTTTTCACATCATGGCAGACAGGACATAGAAAGAGAAGCAGGATATTGGACAAAGCCACTTATTGACTAACTGCCTCTACCTAGACACTAGCAACTCAACCTCCCTAAAAGATTGAGGACCTAGGCTTTAACACATACAATATGACATTTCATATTTAAACTATAACCTGTGCACTGTTTTTTAGTTTGGTACACACTGGTAATTTTTTTTAAAAGATTAACTCTAGTGACCATATAAGATAATGTAAAATTGACACAAATATAGCTGATTTGTTATTCTAATAAAAACTGAAGTTCTGACATATACTCTCTATTGACTTTCTTTATATGAACAACTGAATTCTTGCTGGAAATACATCCGGGAGATAACCTAGATCTTCTTTCTCACTNATTAACTTGTATTTATTCACATTTCTATCTCATATTAACAGCAAAGGTACAGTTCAAGGTAATGATGACTGAATGACCTCTTCAGAAGTTAGGGGAACAAGATTGTTATGAAAATTATTTCATTTTTGGCACATCACACGGGTTTCTTCTGCAAGGTGTTTACTCTTGAATAGTTATTAGAGTAATTGTGTAAGCTCTAGACAAAATGCAGCAAAACTCTGGATTTCTTATAGTTTAAGAGAAAAAGGTAGGAATGTAATTTTGGACTAAACATTTTCTTAGTAGACACTTGGTATCTTCCAGAACTCTTTATTTTTCCCAACAAGCATTTCAATCATTGAACTTTTGCCCTGGATCCAAGAATGTATGAAATATTGCAATCATTGACAGACAGAAAAAGTAGATGCTAGAGATATAAACCTTATTCTTCTTGAGGTGAATATGATGCTTTCAAGTGAAATATCTAGATTTGTAGATAATTAAATCTGATTGGTAAGATTTTTCAAGTAAATGGATGACATCATCAAGAGTACTATATTAATTACCTTTGTGTCACTCTGACAAAATAACAGACAGAAACCAAATGGAGGAAGAATTTATCATAGCTCACATTTCAGAGGATTCTTTCTGTGGTCACTTGGTTTAAGTTTCTGTCTACAGTGGTCCAGAACTTCATGGTTTAGGAGCATGAAATAAAGCAAGGTTTTCACATCATGGCAGACAGGACATAGAAAGAGAAGCAGGATATTGGACAAAGCCACTTATTGACTAACTGCCTCTACCTAGACACTAGCAACTCAACCTCCCTAAAAGATTGAGGACCTAGGCTTTAACACATACAATATGACATTTCATATTTAAACTATAACCTGTGCACTGTTTTTTAGTTTGGTACACACTGGTAATTTTTTTAAAAGATTAACTCTAGTGACCATATAAGATAATGTAAAATTGACACAAATATAGCTGATTTGTTATTCTAATAAAAACTGAAGTTCTGACATATACTCTCTATTGACTTTCTTTATATGAACAACTGAATTCTTGCTGGAAATACATCCGGGAGATAACCTAGATCTTCTTTCTCACTRTCAACRCATGTTTTGTTTGTGGAAGAATAAGTTACATCTTTTGTATCTAAACCATATATGCTAGCATATAGGAACTAAACTCATTTGACAGACTGTTGCATAGCTGGGTATCTAGCGCATAAATCCTTTTCTGATGTGGGAATGTTGTGTTTGTGATGTGGATGAAGTTGCTTAGATTTTACATTAATGTATGCACASTAGCTATGWCATTTTTATTCCAATCATTGTCTAAACTTTCACCCAGGATCCATGAATGGCTAAAATATTGTAAGCATTGGCACCCAGCAAAAATGGAGGCTAGGAATGATTTTGCTTAGAACTTAACCAAAACCAAAAGCAAATTAAAAAAAAGAGTAGGACCAAGTAAAAAGAAAACTCTCCCAAAGCAACAACAGAGCAGAGCAGAGCCAAAATTTTAGAGAGATCCAAGGTACATGGAAGATGAGGAAGGTACCCTCATGACACAGTACCTGAGAAACTGCAAAGGATAAGCAAATTTGGAGTGAAACTCTACAACTAAGCCAYTCTGGCTGGGAAAGTACAAAAGTTAGTAATGGAATACTGTGTTTCCAAACCACAAAAGCTGCCTTCCACCTCCAAGGACTGATATATTTATGATGYTTAATAGAATTATGATGCTAAGAATCTTGAGAACACCCTTACAGGAATAAGGAAATATGCCTTGTTAATAACCCTGTGTTAATGGTCTTAACTCCCCAACAAAGAGATACAAACCAGCTGATGGTTTCTATTAGGTTGTATTATGGCATTTTCCAAATACAATATTTTTGTTGTTTCTTCCCTCCAACCTTCCCTCATGTTCTGATAACTCAAGAGAGAAACAAGGGATGCTTTCTTTCTCTTTACTTATAGACAGATGCTTCTGTTTTCCTTAGCCTGACTCCAGCTCTAAGACTGGATGGTTTTGTTTTTGTACTTGAAAATCAGCACACTCCCTCTGCCCCAGATGAAAGCAGACCACTACTGTCCTTGGAATCTGTCTCCATACTGACAACAAGCCTTTTCTTTCTGGTTGCTTTCAGGATTTGGGTTTTTTTGTTTTTTGTTTTTTGGTTTTTTTTTTGTTTTTTTTTTTTTTTTTTTTTTTTTTTGCTCCATGTTGCTATGATGTGTCTTAGCAGGGATTTATTTCTTTAGGTTTGTTGTATTTGGGGTTTTTTTGGCTTTCTGAACCTGTCTTTTGCCTACCTCAGTGATATCCAGCCATGATGTCTTCGGATATTCTTTCTGCCCATTCTCTTTTGCTCTCATTCTGGGGCTCTAGTCATGCCACACACAAAGATAGACACCTWATCATTAACTGTAGTCATCCTGCASGTGAGAAAAACCTCCCTTCCCCATTTTCTTGGGATGGCACTTACTCTGAACTGTGCTCTTCGTCTGGGCAAAGGAGGGGACAGCATGAGGCACAGCTGCATCCCGTATGTGTCTAATGGACCTGTTGTGGCTATGATTTATTTGTCCATTTTACAGCCCAGTAGGACACAACACTGATGTTCGCTCTAGGCCCCTTGGCTTAGTTACTTAGCCTGACCTCAAATATTTAATAAGTACAAACTACATACCATKTCTGCCTGTGGTTTTAATTACCCATTGCTTAGTGATATACTGATTGTTCATTTATATGTTTTCTTCYGAGAAATGTCTACTTACATCTACTAGACATTTCAGAATGAGGTTACTTCTGTTGTTTCCTCRTACCACTTTTRAGGAGAATGGATSATTATGTGAATTCATTTAACTGATGAGAACTGAAGCCAGTACAGATAGGCAACTGGTCTACCACAGACTTGCATCTCCAYTTTTTCCCATACTGACCTTTTATTTTCAAGCAGCTTAGAGAGGAAATGAGTTCAACACCCACTACTTCCTAGCTGAAGGACATGGAGACACGTTGACCCCACTCTGACTTGACTCTTCCTTGGGCAGTCAGGGGGGCTTTACCCAGGAGGTTCCCTGTCTCACATAGAAAACAGGGAGGCAAGCCACATGAAAACTGTAAACCCCTCCCTATTCTTATTTTGGTGGTGGAACTCTGGTTCCCAGTGGCTGKCAGTGCAGGCTGACATTCTTAACACTATGTTGAACTGAAAGCACTTTATCTGAAGYTGACCACAAWGGAAAAAGAAAATGGTCATTATCCACTCCAGTTCAGTATCATGCTTGAAGTTTTAGCCAGAACTATAAAGTGAAGGAAATAAATAAAAAGAACAAAAATATAAAAGAGTTTAAATTATCCCCACTAATGCAATGGAAATCAAAATTAAATTGAGATTCTGTATCACCTCTAACAGAATGGYCAGAATGGTCAGGGTCAATGAATTCATGCTTAATAATGCCAAGGAATGCCCTCTTAAAAGCCATCTCAAATGCTGTCAGAGATGTTTCAYRGTAAGTACATTCTTGATAAGAGTTTGAACTAGAGAAACTGCTATGAAAATAAGTATGGAAGTTGCYCAAACTGTAAAAGAACTACAATATGATGCACCCATACTAAACCACTCAGGGRAATAAATACATTCAAAGAATTCTTAGACAAGATATTGCAAAGATCCCTGYCTGCCTATGTTTACACAGCACTGTTCAGTCTAGCYATTTGTCTAGCCTCTGTGTCCATCAGCAGAAGGATGGAAAAAGAAAATAKAGAGTAAACAGTAGAGTTTTGTTATTGTTAAGTATTAAAGAAGAACAAAATTATTTTGTCTYTAAGAAAATGGAACTGGARGCCCATTAAGCAAAATGAACAAGAACATTAAAGTCAAATGTCACATGTTTTTCCTCATGCCATGTGGTGGTTTGAATATGGTTGGCCCACGAGAAGTGACACTATTGGGAGGTGTGCCCTTGTTGAAATAGGTGTGACCTTGTTGGAAAAAGTGTGTCACTGTGGGGCTGGACTTTGAGGTCCTATACTTAAGTTCCACCCAGTGCAAAAGAGAGAC
>BDUI01023443.1:6097-33733 GCA_002335545.1 Apodemus speciosus
GATAGATGCCCCAGAGTAGGGGAATTGAAGGTGGGGAGGTAGGAGTGGGGTGGGTGGAGGAACACCCTCATAGAAGCAGGGGGAGGGAGGATGGGATGGGGGTTTCCAGGAGAAGGGGAAACCAGGAAAGGGGATAACATTTGAAATGTAAATAAAGAAAATATACAATAAAAAATCAATTAAAATAAAGAGTTTCTTTTTGTTTGGACTAGAAAATTTGCACATTGATTTTTTTTTAGTGAGTTTGTTATCTAGAATTAGAGATTCTACAAATATCTAAAATTCATTTCTTTTTTTTAAAATTCATTTCTTTATGTACGTAATACTTTGGTTTCTTTAAAAAATAGTTCTTTATTTTTGAGTGTGTGTGTTTGCATGCGCACATGTGGTGGTCAGAGGACAGTTTGTTATGGAAGCTGATTCTCTCCTTCTACTCTGTGTTTCCCAGGTTGTCAGGGCTGGTGGCAACTGCCTTTACCTGCTAAGCCCTCTCACCAGCCCTAATATTTTGATTTCTTTTTCAAAAATATTTTTAATTATTTATTATTTATTTCATGTGTGTGAGTACACTATAGCTGTCTTCAGACACACCAGAAGAGGGCATCGGATCCCGTTACAGATGGTTGTGAGCACCATGTGGTACATAGACCCACATGGACACACACACACACACACACACACACACACACACACACACACACACTCCAAAGCAAGAGAAATTTATCCTAGTAGTGCTAAAAGCTGGAAGTCCGTGTTGAGAGTGCCCTATGCTTGGGACTTGAACTCAGGACCTCTGGAAGAGCAGTCAGTGCTCTTAACCGCTGAGCAGTCTCTCCAGCCCCTTGATTTCCTAATTATACCAATGAAAAAGTAGTTTTATGAGCTGAGAACATCCAGTTAATGACTTGAAGTGGAAGGGCTCTGGAGTCAACTGGTTCGGGTAAGGGCAGAGCTGAAACACGCCGCTCACACGCTCAGGTCAGACCGTTTCATTATGTCCCTGGCCGTAGGTAGATTCCAACTCTTTGAGGTGGCTGCTGTTAAGGGAACAAAGATTCTTCATCTTGCTCATGGAGGTCTCTCCACATTTTATGCCCAACAGTGCTGATTACTGCCTCATTGAAGTCTGGGCTTGACTTTGGGGAGAGTCTCTGGTTTAGATGCACACGAAGAAATAACTAGGGAAGTCCAAGTCTTAAGCCCAATTATGTTTACTCTGACATGATTATAACATGCAGTTCTGTCCTGGGATACTGAGCCCTGGCCAGTATCCAGGAATTACCCAGGAGGTAACTGGATATTATTTGGGTTTTCATTGTCTTCTTAAGATCCAGCAAGCAGCCATAACAAGAACAATGGTGACCTTTAGATGACAGGATCCCGGTGTGGCTCATGGTAGAGAGCATGTGCTGAGTCTTGAGTTTGATCCCTGGGACTACATAAATACACAGACCCATGTGGACACACACACACACACACACACACACACACACACACACACACTCCAAAGCAAGAGAAATTTATCCTAGTAGTGCTAAAAGCTAGAAGTCCGTGTTGAGGGCGCCCTATGCTTGGGACCTGACAAAAGATCTCTTATTGTGKATGGCCGACATCTCATGTCTTCTTGGAAGAAACAGGCAGAGAGCCCTATGAAGTCCTTTTTGTGGGAACCTTGATCCCATTCTTGAAACTTCTGTCTCCATGACCTCTGCCTTCCTAGTGGCCCGTAGCCCATGTCCTAATCCCACCCCCTTGAAGATTCAAACTTTCAAGGGGGGCTCATTCAGTCTCATAACATCCATATTTTTTTTAAGATTTATTTATTTATTATATGTGGAGTGCACTGTAGCTGTCCTCAGACCCTCCAGAAGAGGGCGTCAGGTCTTATTACGGATGGTTGTGAGCCACCATGTGGTTGCTTGGAATTGAACTCAGGACCTCTGGAAGAGCAGTCAGTGCTCTTAACCGCTGAGCCATCTCTCCAGCCCCCAACATCCATTTAAATATGGCTCCTTGTGTGAGTAGCTCTTTGGGGCGCTGGGCTAGGGTAACTGGAACTTTCCTAGGCCTTTCCAAGGGCAATCAATGACGTGAAAAGGCCGGCCTTGCTTTTCCCACGAATCTTGAGGCTCTGTCACCTTTCTTGCTCAGAGTGCTTGTGAATGTAGCTGCTGAAGAACTCGGGCAAGCAAGGGCAAGCATGGACACCCCCGTCTCCCCCCCACTCCCCCACCCCCCATGGAGCTGGAAAGCAGAGAGGTCTTCGTGTGTAGCCTGGAACAACAATAGCATAGGTTTATTTCTGAGAATTGGATTCTTTAGATCTGTCTATGCCATCTGATGTGTGGTGAGGGACATGTGGGCAGGAATCTGGCGCTTTGTTGGTCCTGATGGCTTGTTTTTCTAGTGACATTCTAGGGAGTTTTAAAATTCACGGAGACAGCTGCATAAGCCAGGAAGCCTACATTTAAAGCGCCTCTAGGGTTCGTCTCAACACAGCTGCCTTTGTTCTCATATGCCACTAGACAGGTGACAACAGGACAGCATCTGTATGGGTTGATAACCAGAGCAATGGGAACAACCCCAGACAATGTCTTATACTTGAGAGGGAGAAAATAACCATTTGGTGAATGAATGAAAAAAGATTTTCTGAAGCTTTTCCATCTTTAAATACCTCCAGTATTGGCTAGATAAATGGATGGATGGATGGATGGATGGATGGATGCATGCATGCATGCATGCATGCATTATTATACCTAAATATTCTTGTGACTCTTAGGATCTGTTGTGGTTTGAATGGCAAGTGCCCTCACAGACTCATGTATTTGACCATTTGGTCCCAGTTGGTGGTGCTGTTTGGGGGAGCCTTGTGAAAGAAGTATGTTTCATTGTGGGTGTGGGTTTTAAGGATTTATAGCCTTGTCTCAGTTTCTCCCTCTCACTCTCTCTCTCTCTCCCTGTCCCTCTCCCTCTCTCTCCCTCTCCCCCTCACTCCCTCATTCTCTCTCTCTCTCTCTCTCTCTCTCTCTCTCTCTCTCTTTCTCTCTCTCTCTCTCTTTCTCTGCCTCATGTGTATGGATGAAAATGTGACTATCTAGCTTCCTGCTCTAGCAACCATGCCTTCTACAACATAATGGACTCTGTTCCCCTGGAACCAAAAACTAAATAAACCTATTCTTCTTCAAGTTGCTTTTATCAGAGGAGAGAAAAGTGACCAGTATGGAAACTAACCCTAATTCCTGGCCATGACTCACAAGGCCTTGAGTGATCTTGGCCCTAAGTCTCTTGTGTTTGCTTTACCCCAGGCTATCCCTGACTTCTCTGTTCCTCAGACCAGCTCACCTCAGTTCCATCCCAAGTCTTTGTGYTTGCCTTTTCTTTTGCAAGGATCGGCTTTTTCTTTGGCTCTTTGGAGTCATCTCTGTGTCTGCCTGGGGGTCATCTCAGAAAGGCTTTCTCTAGCGAATGAATCAAAACGAATTACTCAGTATTGTCTCAGTGATTATTGTTACCCCCGCCCCATTCATTCCTCTAGATTACCCTTAACCACTCCATGGAATTAAAATTAGTAATTAATTAACAGGTCTTTGTCTTGAGAGTCAGACTTTTGTCTTCTTCTGTCTAGACCCTGTGTTCTGCGTCTAGACCCAAAGCATGGCTGGTGGATGAGTAATGTGTATTGGCTGGATAAATAATGGATGAATGAATAGATGGATGGATGGATGAACATTTGCTGTGATATTTATCAGCTTTTGAGTAAGGCCAAAATTAGTCACCAAAACCTGTGTAGGCGACAACAAATGATAGCAGGGAGGTCATGACACAGCGACCCAGGGGTTTCTTAAGAAAGTTGTAGACACCCAAACTTCTCATGTCAAAGCATAAAGGGGCATGAAGTGAGTCTCAGCCTGGCTTCTAAATGTGTTTGAGAGGGTCAGAGCCAGGGGAATGTCTTAGTTAAGGTGACTATTGGTGTAAGACAATTCTGTGACAAAGAAAGTTGGGGAGCAAAGGATTTATTTGACTTATACTTCCATACCATAGTCCATCGCTGAAGGAAGTCAGGACAGGAACTCATCCAGGGCAGGAACCTGGAGGCGGGAGCTGATGCAGAGGCCATTGGGGATGCTGCTGACTGGCTTGCTTCCCCTGGCTTGCTCAGCTTGCTTTCTTCTAGAACCCAGGACCACCAGCCCAGGGATGGCACCACCTGCAATGAACCGGGCCCTCTTCCATCAATCACTAATTAACAAATGCCCTACAGCCGGCTCTTAGGAAGGCATTTTCTCAAWTGAGATTTCCTCCTTTTAGGTAACTCTAGCTTGTGTCAAGTTAACATTAAATTATCCAGGATGAGGAGTTTCTGTGGACCATCTGCGTTCCAACCCTACAGCTCCTGCGAGAAATCATCATGAATTTAGTGGCTTAACGCGATGGCAATTTATTCTGGAGGCTGAAAGCACAAAGGCAGGCACCGGCAGGGCTGTGGTGTCTCTGGAGCCTCCTCCAGTTCYGGCCGTATAAAAAGTTGTTTGGGGCTAGCAAGATGGCTGAGTGGGTAAAGGCACATGCTGCGAAGCCAGAGAGGCCGGGTTCAGTCCCTGGGCCTCACACATGGAAGGAGGGAACCGACCCCCTGACCCCTCCCACGTTGTCCTGCACACATGCACTGTGACACACACACACACACACACACATTTGTACATACATATAAATGTGTGTCTACATATCTACATCTAATCATCTATCTTCATATATATCTAATCCATATCCATTTCTCTATCTATCAATCATCTATCTTCTATCTGTTTGATTAGATTTTATACTATTTACTGTTTATCTACCATCCATCTAATTGATCAATCTTCCTGGTTTTAGATTGTATAACTCTAAAAAGAATGTAACCTCCAATTCATGAATCTCTAATAAGAAAATATTTTAATGCCTAAGTTAATATAATCATGTAACGTGCTTTTTTTCCTAGGACCTATACCAGTGTGGAGATGCTCTGAAGAACAGCAGCGACCTCATGGATGCCTATTGCCATACAATGACTAAAACCAATTCCCTCGTCTTCCATTGCATCATTGTCTTAGGACTGACACTCACCAAAATCCAATTATCTGAGGAAAGTGAGCTTATCATTAAGAGGCCAAATGCAAACCTTACCAGAGTGCCCAAGGACCTACCCTTGCAAACAACTACTTTAGATCTATCACAAAACAATATATCTGAGCTCCAAACTTCTGACATCCTCTCATTGTCCAAGCTGAGGGCCTTGATAATGTCCTACAACAGACTCCAGTATCTTAATATCAGTGTTTTCAAATTCAACACGGAGCTGGAATATTTGGATTTGTCGCACAATGAGTTAAGGGTGATCTCTTGCCACCCAGCAGTGAACCTCAAACATTTGGACCTCTCCTTTAATGCATTTGATGCCCTGCCCATATGCAAAGAGTTTGGCAACATGTCCCAACTACAATTTCTGGGATTGAGTGGTTCTCAGGTCCAAAATTCAGGGGTGCAGCTGATTGCTCATTTGAACATCAGTAAGGTTTTGCTGGTGCTAGGAGATGCTTATGGGGAAAACGAAGACCCCAAGTGTCTTCAGCACATTAGCACTGAGACTCTGCATATTGTTTTCCCGTCGAAAAGGGAATTTCGTTTTCTTCTGGACGTGTCTGTCAGCACTGTGATCCGTTTGGAACTGTCTAACATCAAGTGTATGCTTAAAAAGCAGGACTGCGTTTATTTCTTACGTGCTTTGTTAAAGCTTAGAAAGAATCTGAAGCTCTCACATCTTATCCTGAACAACGTGGAAACGATGTGGGATTCCTTCATTAACATCCTCCAGTTGGTTTGGCATACACCAGTCAAGTATTTCTCAATTTCTAATGTGAAGCTACAAGGTCAACTTGCCTCCAGAAGGTTCAGTTATTCTGACACTTCTCTGAAGGCTTTGTCGATACGTCAACTTGTCACTGATGTGTTCAGCTTCCCCCAAAGTTACATATACAGTATCTTTTCCAATATGAACATCCAAAACTTGACAATATCTGGAACACACATGGTCCACATGCTCTGCCCATCCCAAGTTAGCCCATTTCTGTATTTAGACTTTACAGATAACCTTTTAACAGACATGGTTTTTAAAGACTGTAGAAACTTAAATGGATTGAAATCACTTAGTTTACAAAAGAATCAGTTAAAAATCCTTGAAAATGTAATTCTTATGTCTGCACATATGACATCCCTACAAAAACTAGACATTAGCCAGAATTCTCTAAGATATAGTGGTCAGGGAAGCCCATGCTCCTGGACCCAGAGTTTGTTGGTTTTAAATTTGTCTTCAAATATGCTTACTGGCTCTGTCTTCAGATGCTTACCTCCCAAGGTCAGGGTCCTTGACCTTCACAACAACAGGATACTGAGCATCCCTAAAGATGTCACCCACCTTCGAGCTCTGCAGGAACTCAATGTAGCCTCCAATTCTTTAAGTGACCTTCCTGGGTGCGGGGCCTTCAGCAGCCTTTCTGTGCTGGCCATCGACCATAACTCAGTTTCCCACCCCTCCGAGGATTTCTTCCAGAGCTGTCAGAATATTAGCTCCCTGACAGCGGGGAACAACCCATTCCGATGCACATGTGAGCTGAGGGAGTTTGTCAAAAGCATAGGCCGGGTATCAGGAGAAGTGGTGGAGGGCTGGCCTGACTCTTACAGGTGTGACTACCCAGAAAGCACTAAGGGAACCCCACTGCAGGACTTCCACATGTCACCACTGTCCTGTGATACCATTCTGCTGACTGTCACCATCGGGGCCACTATGCTGCTGCTGGCTGCCACTGGGGCTTTCCTCTGTCTCTACTTTGATCTGCCCTGGTATGTGAGGATGCTGTGTCAGTGGACACGGACCCGSCACAGGRCCAGGAACATCCCCTTAGAGGAACTCCAGAGAAACCTCCAGTTCCATGCTTTTGTCTCATACAGTGRGCATGATTCTGCCTGGGTGAAGAACGAATTACTACCCAACCTAGAGAAAGATGACATCCGGGTTTGCCTCCATGAGAGAAACTTTGTCCCTGGCAAGAGCATTGTGGAGAACATCATACATTCCATTGAGAAGAGTTACAAGTCCATCTTCGTGATGTCTCCCCACTTCCTCCAGAGTGAGTGGTGCCATTATGAACTCTACTTTGCCCATCACAATCTCTTCCATGAAGGCTCTGATAACTTAATCCTGGTCTTGCTGGAACCGATTCCCCAGTACTCCATCCCTACCAATTACCACAAACTCAAAAATCTCATGGCACGAAAGACTTATTTGGAATGGCCCACAGAAAAGAACAAACATGGACTCTTTTGGGCAAATCTAAGAGCATCCATTGATGTTAAATTGGTTAACCAGGCAGAAGCAACGAATTATACACAGAAGTAAGAATACCTCACTGGTGTTGCTGCTCTGGGAAGTTCTAATAATGGTACCATTTATACCAGCAAGAACCTAAAAATGATTCTGACTTTATGATGTGGGAATTTGTGCTTTTTAACCCAAGTTTGCCACTAAAAACGAGTGGGATACTATAATTTGGNTTGTCTCATACAGTGGGCATGATTCTGCCTGGGTGAAGAACGAATTACTACCCAACCTAGAGAAAGATGACATCCGGGTTTGCCTCCATGAGAGAAACTTTGTCCCTGGCAAGAGCATTGTGGAGAACATCATACATTCCATTGAGAAGAGTTACAAGTCCATCTTCGTGATGTCTCCCCACTTCCTCCAGAGTGAGTGGTGCCATTATGAACTCTACTTTGCCCATCACAATCTCTTCCATGAAGGCTCTGATAACTTAATCCTGGTCTTGCTGGAACCGATTCCCCAGTACTCCATCCCTACCAATTACCACAAACTCAAAAATCTCATGGCACGAAAGACTTATTTGGAATGGCCCACAGAAAAGAACAAACATGGACTCTTTTGGGCAAATCTAAGAGCATCCATTGATGTTAAATTGGTTAACCAGGCAGAAGCAACGAATTATACACAGAAGTAAGAATACCTCACTGGTGTTGCTGCTCTGGGAAGTTCTAATAATGGTACCATTTATACCAGCAAGAACCTAAAAATGATTCTGACTTTATGATGTGGGAATTTGTGCTTTTTAACCCAAGTTTGCCACTAAAAACGAGTGGGATACTATAATTTGGGTTGAAATCACTCATTTCTTTTTTTCCCTTTTTTTTTCTTTCTTATTTTTTGTTTGTTTGTTTTTTTTGAGACAGGGTTTCTCTGTGTAGCCCTGGCCGTCCTGGAACTTACTCTGTAGACTAGGCTGGCCTCGAACTCAGAAATTCACCTGCCTCTACCTCCCAAGTGCTGGGATTAAAGGTGTGTGCCACCACTGTCCAGCATTTTTTGTTTTTCAAGAYAGGGTTTCTTTGTGTAGTTTTCACTGTCCTGGACCTTGCTCTGTAGAGCAGGCTGTCCCTAAACTCRCAGAGATCCACCTGTGTCTGCCTCCTGAGTACTTTCATTTTAAGACATTTTTATTGTTTTATGTTATAGGTGTCTTGCCTGCATGCATGTCTGTGCACTATGAGCATGCCTCTGCTTCCAGAGGCTAGCAGCAGGCATTGAAGTCATTGGAACTGAAGTCATGGACTGCTCTTAGCTGCCATGTGGGTGTGGGGAATTGAACCTGGGTCCTCTGCAAGAGCAGCCAGTGTACCCTTAATTGCTAAGCCRCCTCTCCAGCTCCCAAACCATTAATTTCAAACACGTCAGGGACCCATTTGTTCCTTTTGCTCTAATCACATTGGTTGAATTTACTGCAGAATCAGAAGCCCTTTTCTCTACAGATGTGTGTATTTCTGTGTGCCTGGTCAACAGTAGAAAACTTCAACTCTACTTCGGGTTGACTTCCCCATTATTCTTTCTGGCTCACCATGAATCTCTTCACTCTCAGGCCAGGATGTTACTTTTCCACAGAAATTGCTTGCACATAAAGCTCTTGTCTTGGTTTCTACTTAATGGTGGGATTAAAGGGACTGCATATACTGTCAATTCATTGTTCCAYGAAACTGCCAGGGAATCAGAGAGGCTTGTATGTCTCCAGATATAGAAAGCGTAATGAAATAAGAACWGATAGTGGAGTCCAGTGATTATTTAACATGGCCATCTTAGAACTAATAGGTAATTGATCTCAGCACCTCGGTGGCAAAGGTAGGTGGATCTCTATGGGTTTAAGGCCGTGCTGGTCTACATAGTGAGTTGCAGAACAGCCAGGGCTCTGTAGCGAGACCCTGCCTCCAAACAAACAAACAAACAAACAAAAATAAAATAGAACAAAAACCCAGAAATGATAGGTTAGGTTTTTCACTGAGTCTTGAAGGAAGCCTCAATATGTAATGGTGAAGAATGGAAAGGCCATTATAATAAAGAGGGCAAAGGCTGGGGTACCCTGACTTATTCTGAGCTAGTGCCCCACATGGTTGGATATGCGCATTGGAACAAATGAGACTATTATATGGTTGTCAACAATTAAATAAAGCCATATTGCAGTCGGCCATGCTGGTGAGTGCCTGCAACCCTCGCAACTTCCAGACTGAGGTGGGAGGTTCCTGCCTTCCAGGCCAGCCTGGGCTACATAATTAGATCCTATCTCAAGGAGGAAGAAGAGGGAAAAGGAAAGGGGGAGCATATGATCAATGACCTTAACTAGACTATTGAGACTGTTGAACTGGGGACTCATAAAATACAACTTAATGTCTACGGAACTCAGTAGGACGTGACGATGAACCATGAGGCGTGGAACCCSGTCTTCTGAAATGGAGTTGCAACAGTCCTTCTAACTGGCTTCTTCCATTTCCTCCAGGTCTGCGACACTTCCCAAATCACACTTCTAGATTTCACAATCCAGTTTCTACTCCTTAGCAAGCAATTTTATAGTAGCTTCGGGGATTTCTGTGCAGAGATCACTTTTGCACAGCCAAACCGTTGAAGTGTGTCGGCTTCCTGTTCTGGGCCAAGCGTAAGCAGGCTTGGCTCCTGGGAGGGCAGGGCCTGCTCCCCGCTTCCTCCTGAATGGCGTTTGGCTCTTCAATCCCTGTGCTTTTTCACCTTGCCTGCATATCTGCACGTCTGCGTTTTACTCTTTTTGCATGTCTGTTTCTCTGTGCTAATTTCCCACTTTCATACATACTTCTACAGTTTGGCCTCTGTCTAATACTAATATTCCTGTCTTAATTATACCTTTAATGCTCCCATTTTGGAGAAGGGCTCCACTCTGGGATACTGAGGTTCAGGGTGTAATCTGTGGGTTGACGCAGCTCAGCCCCCGAGTTTAAGGAACACAGAGCATCTTAGAAAGTTGAGGTTATGAGAAGTCAGATCAGTCCTGCGCATGGCATGCACAGCCAAGCTCGTGAGCAGCTGCAGGAGGTGGCGAAGAGGCTGCAACTGCATTTGTGGCATCTTCTGCTGAATTCCAAGCTGAGAGATGGAGAATTCAGGCTGAAGCCCAGATAAAAATGAAGCAATAAAGCCAGGTGGTGGAGGCACATGCCTTTAATGTCAGCACTAGGAAGGCAGACAAAGGTGAATCTGTGAGTTCARTGCCAGCCTGGTCTGCAGGGTAAGTTCCGGGACAAGAAGAGGCAACAGAAGAGGAGGAGGGAGAGAAGGAAGAGGAAGAGGGAGAGGAGGAAGAGGAGGAGGGAGAGGAGGAAGAGGAGGAGGAAGAGGAGGAGGAAGAGAGAAGGAGGAGAAGAAAGGAGGAGGAGGAAGAGAAGAAGAAAAGTAAGAAATAAAAAGATGCCGTCTCTGAAGCCAGTTTGGGTTTCAATTCTAGCTTCTACATTCATTTGTGATGATCTTAGAGAATCTACTTAAACTTTCTAAGCCGGTTTCTTTATTTATGTTATAGATTTTTAAAAAGTGTATTCTTAAGGTGGCTAGTCAGCAGCTCTATATCTTCAGCTGTCAACTCAAACATGCTCCCCGGAGTGCAGCACTCGGAGTAGACATCCCAGTTCCAGACCCTAGGGCCAAGCTATGAGACGTCCATTATGAGATGTAAATGGGACCCACAAAGGACAGAACCACCTTCACAGTGTTCCATGTGTACTTGCTCCACGTACAAGTGGGGTGGTTTTTCTTCTCAAGTGTTGATTTTACAGGTCAGCAATCCTGGTCTGGAGAAATGCTCAGAATGTAATGAAAAGTGAGAAACAAGACAGAGAACATGTATAATACAACCTGAATTTTGTTTTCAAACAGAGTAGTTTTAGGTCAGTTTGACACAAGTTGTAGTCATCTGAGAGGAGAGAACCTAGACTGAGAAGGTGCCTCTGTAAGACTGGTCTGTACATCACAGGGTTAATTGGCCTACCTCAACACAGGCATTATCTTAAGTAGTGATTGTTGGGGTGTGGGCAGCCCAGTTGTGGGTGGGGCCTTCCCTGGGCTGATGGTCCTGGGTTCTATAAGAAAGCAAACCTAGCAAGCCATGGGGAACAAGCCAGTAAGCAGCACACCTCCCTGGTCTCTGCATCAGCTCCTGCCTCTAGGTTCCTGCCCTGCTTGAATTTCTGCTTGGCTTCCTTCGGCAGACTATTGATACAGGGTATGTAAGCTAAATACCTTCCTCCTCAGTGATCTCTGGTTTTGGTGTTTCATCACAGCAATAGGGAAGACACTATTTAGACCCATACACCTGAGAAATAACAGAACATTAGCAGTTGTTAGTAACTTCTACAGTTGATATCCACTGGAATACTCATCAATACATATAGTTTTTATTTAATTAAATATTTTCCTTGTATGTTCTAAATGTTCTGTAATGAACTTATAGTATAAGGAGAACCTTTTTTTGCTTAAAAATTATAGAAAAAAATTATTTAAAAAAACAAAAGAACTAACACTTTCAAAGAAAACTAGACCTGAATGTGTGCGCTTATCTTCTCTTCACCGTCAAAAGAAGGAAGCTGCCATTCTCCATCTGCTGCTGTGAGTTCTGAGTCCTGCTTGTTTCCCTTAACTTCATTTTATCTTCCTCTCTTCTGAGAAGAGAACTTTTTGTAAATATGAATACATTCTGCATGGGACATGGCTTAACTGGTTCTCTAGACGCTTCGCCAACCATTCTTTCTCCCTTTCCAAAAGTTTAGGCTCACAACAGTGTCTCATTCTGTAGCCCAGGCTAGTCTTAAACTCCAGGCAATCCTCCTGCCTCAGCCTACTAAGAACTGGGACTACCATCAGGAGCAACCACATTTGTTCTTTGGGAAGCCTCCCCCTAGGGCCGCTTATCTTTGTCTCGGTGCTCACCTGTGAGGGTCTTGATGCTCTAGCCTCCGGGCAAAGGAGAAGCCAGGCTCCCACTGGTCTGTGGAGTGAGTCRTCACCTTCCCTGGAGCTGAGCCGCTTCCTGAGGTAGAGCAGGACCAGGCTAAGGCGGTGGCACTAATAACACATGGGTCCACCGTGCTTGTGGGACCGTCACCAACAGAGGCTGACATAATTCCGTTTTATCACATTGTCACTCTAGGGAGGGGCAGCAGAATGGCTGCTTTTATGCAGGGACCAAGAGAGTGGACAGTGACTTGGTGCTGTGTCGAGACCTATGACATTCTCATGCTCCTTATCTATTCCTCGCCCTTCTGGGACTCTCCCAGAGAAATAAGTTGAGACACGGACAAACACTTCTTCACAAGTTTGTTAAACTTAGACACTCCAGCTTTCCAGTGAGGGACAAATATACTGTGTTCACTTACGGATACACTGTGTAGCCATTTAAAACATTAGAGTTAACAGGCTGGTCGGACGGCCGGGTGGGTTAAGGTCCTCACTGCCAAACCTGAGGACTTCAGTTCAGTCCCTGGCAGTGACATATTATAAAGTAATAAGTGACTCTCACAAGTTGCCCCCTGGCCTCCAAATGCATGCCACCACACACATGTGTGTATGCATAAAATACATAAATATAATAAGGTTTTAGGGGTTGAGGTGGAGAGCTTTGCCTTATGTATTTCTACCATAATTTTTTTAAGCACGGAGGAGGCCTTTTGTTAACAGAGACGAATGCTTATACAGCTATGACATAAGCCCAACATACAGACCTGCAAATACAGCCTGGTTTCAACTCTAAGATATGCCAAGAGAAAAGGACGGGCTGTAATACGCAAAAGCGTTATCGCTGCTGCCTTGTCTGCACTTCAGTGCTGGGTTGTCTCTACACTCTTCTGTACATGGAAAGTTTCCAGTCAGCAAGTAAATAAAATGGGGTGGAGAAGGAAGTTATAAATCTAGGCTCTCTAAACACGCACTTTCTTTCTTTCTTTCTTTCTTTCTTTCTTTCTTTCTTTCTTTCTTTCTTTCTTTCTTTCTTTTTTTTTCTTGTCTATAAAGTCAACACCCTAGGGTTTCCTTGTTAAAATGGACTCAAAAAAAGAATGAGATTAAGCCGGGCATGGTGGCTCACGCCTGTAATCCCAGCACTTGGAAGGCAGAGGCAGGCGGATTTCTGAGTTCGAGGCCAGCCTGGTCTACAGAGTGAGTTCCAGAACAGCCAGGGCTACACAGAGAAACCCTGTCTCGAAAAAACAAAAACAAAAACAAAAACAAAAACAACAACAAAAAAAAGAATGAGATTACCACTCCTTTTCTCCCYCCTTGAGACAAGAGCTCATGTAGTCCAGGTTGGCTCCAAAGTTACTTTGTAGCAGAGGATATACCCTTCTGATTTCCCTGCCTTCTTCACCTCCCAAGTGTGTGGGTTACAGGTGCGAACTGCATCAGGTGGGGCTAAGGACGGAAGCCAGAGCTTGGGCCACACTAGGCAAGCCCTCTCCCAACTGAGCTAAGACCCCAGCCCCTTGTTTTCTTTTTTATTAATAAGAAAAAGTTCCCAGTTCCTGGCTTGCAAGGTGACAGGAAAGCAGACCTCTCTCATTCTCTCTGCCAATCATCCCTTCAGACTCGTTACCCCCACCTACCCTCTCTCCTAGATCCACTCCTCCGCTAGTTTCCTTCAGAAAAGAGCAGGTCTCCCAGGTATAGCATCTGAACTATAGCATAATAAATTACAATAATAACATTAGGCACAAATCTTCATATCAAGGCTGGACAAGGCAACCCTGTTAGGATTCTGTCTAAGCTCCACCCCACAGTTGCCTGGCAACAGCCAGGTAGGCCTGGCCCACTATAAAAGGGGCTGCTTGCCTCTCCTCTCTCTGTCTTACCTCTCTTGCCTCTTGGCACTCTCACCTCTCTGCCCCTCTTGGGCTCTCCTCCCCTCCCCCCTCTCTCCACGAGGTCATGGCCGGCCTCCACTTCTCTACTCTCTCCTTCTCTCTGTCTCTCTCTGCCTCCACTACCCCATTAACTCCCATCCTCTGCCCTGAAGAAACTATTCTATACCATGCCTGTGTGTGTCTGGTCCCACAGAGGGAAGGGATGCCTGGGCATGGGCCCGCTGGGGCATCCCCTTCCCCACATCGCTGTATACCATACTCTCTAAACCTCTTTCCCTTTTTATGAACCCAACAAACCCAGCAGGAGGAAAGGGTCTGGAGTCATGGTAATTCTCTCTCTTCCTTCTCCCAGTTCCTAGCTCTTGCAAATCTAATGGTCCTGCCCCAGTCTACCTGCCCAGCCAATGGCCGTTGGCTCTTTGTTGATCTAACAAAAACCAATTGGGGAAAAGGACCTTCAGCATTTGGACACACAGATTCCTGATCTGGGGTGGGGGGGGTGGATTAATTCATAGCATTGGAATCAATACCCAACAACCATGGTCATAGTGAATCTTCACAGCAATAGAACTTTGACTAAGACAGAAGTTGGTACCAGGGACTTTGGTTTTGCTGTGTCAGGCTTGACCATGTTTCTAGGTGGAATGTGGACTTTGAAAGACTTTGGATTAGGAAAGCAGTTGAATTGTGGTCTTAATGGGCCAGTCTAGTAGGAACATAGGAGACGGTGGCACTGAGAGGAATGTAAGATTATGACAGCCTGGCTTAAGAGGTTTCAGAGAAGAATAATGTATATTTTAGTGAAGAATGTGGTTGATGTTTGCTCTTGTCTCAAAAGTCTGCTGAGGCTAAATTGAAAAGTTTTGGATTAATGGCATTGATGGAGGAAATTTCAAAACAGCCTGGTATTGATTGTGGTTATTGGTGGGCAGATCTTGATAAAAAGGACCAAACTGAGCAAGGAAAAATGAAAAATGGACAGTTTGACGAGGAAAGGGGCACCAGGAAATGTAATGGAGCCAAGTCCTGTGTTCAGGGATGTTGAAGAAACAGATTAAAGAAAAACCTGATACTAACTGACATCCATAAAAGAAATGGTGACTTCGGGCAAGACCCCACCCAGCTAAGCTACTAACTGTGGAAAGGAATTTAGGAAAGTTTATGCAGTGAAGGAAACCATCAAAACCGGGAAGCTGATGCAGAGATAACTGAACGAGGGGGCCATCAAGCAGTAGAACGTGGCAGCTTCAGCCATGTGGTTCTGGCTTTAGAGTCAAGGATACAAGATAGGAGGAATGGAATCTCCCTCAGTGACTAAAGAAAGCCACAGAGGCCTATGTCAGGGTAGCTCAACCGGAGGTTAACAGAGGCTATTGCATGAAGCTGTGAAAGTGAAGTCTGGACTTTGTAGGAGACCCCAAGATGTTGGAGATGCCAGAGATGTGAAACATTTGCCAAGGAAAGCAGAAAATAGTGTGGAAATAGCCCAAAAAGAAAGAAGCTTGTTGCAGTCAAGAAAAAGATGAAAGGAGTTGGAGATCTGAAGAGCCCTTCAACATCAGACATGGAGATGCAGAGTTTGGAGTTTGCCTTGCTGGGGTTTGGTCTTGCTTTGCTCCAGGATTTCCTCACTGTGCTCCCTTTCCTCCCTTCTGGAATGGTAATGCATGTCTTGTGATAGTGTATGTTAGAAGTATGTGATCTGCCTTTTCATCTCGATTTTTCAGGGTATTACAGTTAAGAGATTGCAAGAGTCTTAGAAGAGACTCTGGACTTTTCAACAGTGTTGAGACTGTTATAAACTATAAGGGCTTTTGAAGTTGGACTGAATGCACTTTTGCGTTATGATATGGTATCAAGTCTATGGGGCCCAGGGAGTAGATGTAGTGGTTTGAATAAGAATATAGGTTTGTATATTTGAACGCTTGGTAGGCAGGGCACGGCGCTAATTTAGAGGGGTTAGGAGGCAGAGCCTTGGCGTAGATGTAGTGTTGGTGGGGAAAATGTATTATTACCAAAGCTCAGGCCAGGCCCAGTGGCTCTCTTTCTGCCGTCTATGGATCTGAATATAGAATTCTCAGTTACCAAGTCTGTCTGTGTGCTGTCCCCTCACCATGATGACAATGGACTAAATCTCTGAAACTGTAAACTAGTCCCAATTAAATGCTTCCCTTTATAAGAATTACCTTGGTCATGGTGTCTCTTCACAGCAATAGAACAGTGACCAAGGCACTAGTCTAAGACGGCAGAAGGTCATCTGAGGGCAGTGACTATTTATTTGATAACTTTGAGTATATTAAAATTTTTGGTAAACAGCTATTTGAGAGTGTGATAAATGTTATCCCAAATACAACCTCTACATAGAAAAATGACCCAAATGAAGTGGAAAAACTGAGAAGCGTAGAATAGATTACCAGGGTATGTTGAAGTTGGTTATGTGTCAGGATTTATATAGAACATAATGTAAAACCTGAACAATGTAACCAAAAATCAATAGGTCCCATAGGACCCCTGACAGTGTTACTGTGCAAAAAGTGAGCCACTGAGTTCTAGAAATGCTATCTTTTTGTTAATATGTATCTATTTATTTATGTATATGTGGGGGTGGTAAGTGACACATGGCATGGTGTGTGTGTGTGTGTGTGTGTGTGTGTGTGTGTGTGTGTGTGTGTCAGAGGGCAACTTTGTGGGCTGGCTTTCCCCTTCACTTGACACTCTGGAGACTGAACTCTCGTCTTCAGGCTCGTATAGTAAGTGCCCTTACCACCCTAGCCATTTTTCAGCCTTTGTTTTGAATTTGGGACATAGTCTTAAGTATTCTAGTCTGCCCTTGAACTCATTACATAACTGAGGAGGACCCTCTTGCCTCAACCTCCCCTCTCCCAGGACTGTAGAGGTGTATAAGCCTGGTGTCTTCCTTTTTCCATGCAGATATAAATGACAGATGTGGCAGTGTCCTGAGAAATGCCTGACAATAGATTCCAAAGAGGGAAAGGCTTTGAAAAGTCGTTAACGTTATCTTCAATATTTATGTATAATGTCAAAAATTCTTGTAGAAATTTAATAAAACACTAAATAAAATTCTGATTATATCTGATTGGTGTTTGCGAATTTTGTTATACAGACACACACACACACAGAGTCCTTTTCACAGTCAATTTCAAGGTGTCAATGTGACAATGTGACATCATTGTGATAATGTGGCATCATTGTGACAATGTGACATCATGTGACACTGTGACATTAAAGGTACAGTTGGACAGAGATGGGCTTGAGTGTCCCAATGCCATGTTTTTAACCGTGCAGTAGACAGAAAGGCTGTCTAGGGCATGATGAGTACACAATAGAATTATCAGGAAGTAAAGAGTTTGAGTACTTATTATTTCTGGTATTAAGGTCATTTATTCAGATACAAAGTATCTGAACTCAATTTTTAGTAATGGTTGCTTTTAACAGTCTCACAAAATCCTTAACAGTTAAAAACTGGCTCTCATAAGTGAATATAAACTGGAAACATTAGAAAAGCTCTTAGTGGGCGGTGGTGGCGCACGCCTTTAATCCCAGCACTTGGGAGGCAGAGGCAGGCCGATTTCTGAGTTCGAGGCCAGTCTGGTCTACAGAGTGAGTTCCAGGACAGCCAGGGCTATACAGAGAAACCCTGTCTCAAAAAAAACAACAAAAAAACAAAAAACAAAAAACAAAACAAAAAAAAAAACCCCAAAAACAAAAAAGAAATGCTCTTAGTAAGCATGAGTCAGCGTGCTGGGTCTTTTTCCACCTTCAGTGAAGACAATGGTGTGTGGCTTCCATGCAAACTAAGGAATCTTGGGGGAAATCCTTGAGTTGAAGTGTCTGACAAGATGTTTATCACATGCCTGTCGTCTGTAATTCAGTCTTAGATCCACAGTAACTCCCAACTACAGTCACAAAGATAGCTATAGCTGGTGTTGGGTATAGCTAAGTGGTCTGGACATGTGTATCGTCATGGGCCCGTAACTACATGCTACGAACGGACATGCCTACCTTTCACACAACCTTGGCTTCTATCCCTGGCATCACAAACAAGAATAAATTGTTGGAGCTGGGCAGTCAGACAAGGAGCACACTCCAGGAATCCTAGAGCTCAGGAAACTGAAACAGAGGCTTGTGAGTCTGAGAAAACCCCAGGCTACAATGCAAGACCCTACATCAGAAAAGGAATCAAAGAAACGGGTTGGGGAGATGAYTCCCTGGGCAAAGCGCTTACTGCGCAGGCGTGAGGACCTGAGTTTGTGTCCCATGTAAAAGCTGGGTGTGTGGCAGCCCAGCGCTGGGTGTCAGGAGACAAACATCACCAGAGCTTACTGGCCAGCCAGCTGTTCGGCACCAGGTTCAGCGAGAGACTCTGTCCTGGAACATAAGGCGGAAAGGGATTCAGGAAGACGCCAGGTGTAGACCTCTGTCTTCTTGCACATTCACACTGGTGTGCAACCCACAAACACACCACACCCACACAAACTCTCCAAAGCCAAAACAAAACGGGAAGGTACGCATTTAGTGAGAAAGACCTTTTTCTTCCTTTCTCAATTCCTTATTCACTGAGTGTATATAAAAATTTATTTTATTTCCTATTTATGAGTGTTTGCCTGCCCTTGAAAGACGTACTTGTCTCTAGCCCCTTCCTCTGATACCTCTTCTCCTATTCCTTCCCCTCCCCTCCCTCTCTGTCCCCTCCTCACCCTTCTTCACAGATACCACAAGGTGACTAACTTTGCTACATAATTTGTTCTGTGCCATGATGTGCTTCACCAAAGACCCCAGGTATCAGGGTGATGTGACCGTGTACGGAGACCTCTATAAACCAGAGTGAAGTTCTATTGTACGTTGATTGCCCTCAGCGAGTTTGTCATTGAGACTGGATGCTCACTAACGCTTGTTTGAAGAACTCACTTTAACAGATAGCTACTTCTTATGTTCTTGGAAGTCAACAGCTAGAATTACTCTCTTCCTGTCATTTTGTCACTACCTAATTCCAGGGGCAGAGTAACTGACTTGGGTCTGGAAGTAAGGTACTGCTAAAGTGCTCCAAGACGCTGGCGGAGGCCAGCACAGCAGTTCTGCTAAGCAAATAATTAAGTAACCATGAAACACTTGGAAACCACGAACCATCAACAGTTGATGATCCAACAACTCTACATGAAGGGATAAATGTGTTCAGACTCCGTTTGCACAGCATCGGTTTTCACAAGAGTCCTAAGGCAACACAGGGTTCTGATGATAGGATGTGGCCTATGTGTTTGGTGAATATTATTCAGCCTTTAAAAAGAAAAAGAAAAAGAAAGAAGGGTATTCCGAGGCATGCTGGAACATAGAAAACAAAAACAAAAACAAAAACAAGAAAGGCACGAAGTAAAATAAGCCTATAAGGAAAAAAAAAGAGAGAGAGAGCAAACATTTCTGTCTTCACTTACAAATGGCACCATCCTACTCTGAGACAGAAAACAGAGCAGCAGGTACCAGAGGATGGAAAGGGCGGAAGTGGGGGGATAGTGTCGATGGGCACCAGGTTTCAGTGTGTGACAATGGCTGAGGAAAAGGCTCTGGCAGTGACAGCGGAGAGGACTGAACAACCATGGGGATGTCCTTAACACCACAGAATCACAATCTGACAAAGGCAATGTGCATTTTACTACAATACAAACAAACAAAACGGTGCTCTTCCGTGTTAACCAATGTAACGYGCAATGCCACCCGCACTCGGCAGAGGGGGAAAGGTCTGAACCTTACAGGAAGCGCTGAGTCAAACTGTTCCCACAGCCACGTCTGACCTCGTCAAGACATCGTCCACATACCTGCACCTCCGTAGAGATTCGGAGACTTCAAGCTGGGCGAAGGACTTCATGAAAAAGAGCTCAAATCTTTCTAAAAGAGCCAATAGAGAGGAGAGCGCACAGGCCTGGGTTCTCAAAGATGAGTGATTAGCGAGCGAGGAGCTTCACAGTTTGGCGGGATCATTTTGTTTTGTTTTTGTTTGTTTGTTTGTTTATTCATTTATTTCATTGCACACCTCACCCGGCCACCTCTTCTACCCACNGCAATGCCACCCGCACTCGGCAGAGGGGGAAAGGTCTGAACCTTACAGGAAGCGCTGAGTCAAACTGTTCCCACAGCCACGTCTGACCTCGTCAAGACATCGTCCACATACCTGCACCTCCGTAGAGATTCGGAGACTTCAAGCTGGGCGAAGGACTTCATGAAAAAGAGCTCAAATCTTTCTAAAAGAGCCAATAGAGAGGAGAGCGCACAGGCCTGGGTTCTCAAAGATGAGTGATTAGCGAGCGAGGAGCTTCACAGTTTGGCGGGATCATTTTGTTTTGTTTTTGTTTGTTTGTTTGTTTATTCATTTATTTCATTGCACACCTCACCCGGCCACCTCTTCTACCCACTGTAGATGATCCTAGGAATCATGGTGAGTTTTTTTTTTTTTGGGGGGGGGGGTTAATTTCTCAGTGGTACGTGTTAACAACCTAAGCTCCATTTCTGTTCTGTATCTCTTATGTCTGGAGTGGGACAGGTCAGATGGGTCTTCAGAGCTATAGTACTTGTCCCAAGGRGTGCTCCAGGAGTCCGAAGTGGTCCAAGATGCCTGAGGGTTTGCCATAGTGTTTGGGTTTCATGCAGGGATTTGGGGCCACCTAGGCTGGCTTATAAAACAATGTATTTCCATGCAGGCCAAGTCTCTCTGATGTGTGACACCCGGCAGAGAATCCCATCAGGGCAGCATGCTGAAGGCCAGAAAGACCCTCGGGTGAGCAGAAGGAGCCTTAGCCAGGTGAGTGGAGCCACCTTGGTCAGCCCGGTCTTAGCCGATGCTCTAGAGTTTGAGGGTGCTTTGGGTTGGGGTTTGACTTCCACCCAGAAAGGACCAGACAGATATGGATTCAAATCCCTATTCTGCTATTTTCTAGGCTGGCCTGGGCAAGTTACTTAATTTCTGAGTTTTAGCTTCTAGATCTGAAAAATGGGAGTAATAGTGGCCACCATTTTTTGGGTTGTTGAAAAGACTGAATAAGATGCTGTACGGAAAACACAGGGCGCCATGTCAGACACATAGAAACACTAGAAGGTGGTCTTTCTTACTTCTTATATTGCAAGTTCATTCTCCCTTTGGTGGGCTTTTACGCCTTTCTCCATTTACTGGAATTATTAAAGGGAAAATGACTCAGGATAAAGTTTCTCTGGCAAACTACCAGTTGCTGCTGTGCAGTGTCTTTGCGTTTGGACTTTTACATCATAAGCTGTCAATGGAGGATTTTCTCTGCTTTTCAACTGCTTTCAACATAGTATCRGTAGCGTCAACACAGTCACAATACATACTACCTACTGACTGGATCCATCTTTCATGAAGCCTTATGTTGAGGTGTCAGAGTTCAGTGGCCCAGTGTGTGCTTAGCATGCCTGTGTTCTGATTTAATCTTCCATGCGACAACGACAATAAATAATGCTTATGCCTCACTCCTAAAATGTTTTAATGAGATGCCACAAAGCATATGCATTACCTGAGAGACAAGAACTTTCTAGGTCTTAAATTAAGAGAAGTTCAGTGGGAGTTCCTTCCTTTCTCACTATAGCTCATCAGGTTGTGGTACTGAGCAGGAGGAACCATCATTCAAGCGATGGAAACTCTGACGTCCCAGCCCAAGGGATTGCAAATAAAGAAGCAGGGTGGGAGTTGCTGTGGTGTAGTTTTTTTGTTTTTGTTTTTTTGTTTTTGTTTGTTTTTAAGGGCCATGGTTCTCAGATCTAGAAGCTTAAAGTAAGTAAAGAGTTCTGGGAGAGGAAAAGCACTGAAATGGTCTCTTTCAACCCAAACCAGAGCCTGAGGGCGTCAAGGAWACCAGAGCACCAACTCTGTCTTTGTGAAAAGTTTTGATACTTATTTAATGTAGATTTCACATTCATTTTGATTTAAACATTATTCATCTTGATGACTGAGTTATTTCTCAAATCCTTAAAAGTGGTACATCGTGTGCCACAGCCCACTCTTGTCTGTGATAATCTACAGAACAGAACTTCAGAAGAGATACTGAATGCATGGGAATTATTGTTTGGAATTAGTGGCATAATCAATCTTCTTTTTAAAATTTTTTTCCACTTATTATGTCTGTGTTTTGTGTCATAGTACACATATAGTACACACATGGGGGCGAAAGTAGAGTCTCTGGGATTCGAACTCTGGTCTTCAGGTTAGGCTGCACATGGTTTTATTTGATAAACTATCTTGCTAGCCTGAAAGATCTTCAATTACTTAACATGTAGTCTTAAGGAAATGGAAAAAAAGTGAAACTTCGTAGTTCCACACCAGCTATCATAGACACAACCAGCAATTGGACAGTAATTACTACTTTAGGCAAGTTAAGAACTGCCATTCTGGGACTATTTTGACGTAGATGCAGAAAACTTACCCTTACATACATAATGGTTTGAGAGTCTGTCAGGAACTAAATTGACTTTTTAAGATAATGAAAAGTATTAAAGATATTAAAGTGCATATTAACATACCATAATACTTAACTGTATATTGTACCCCGAAGGCATCTTAGATCATTGGCGGTCACATGTTTAAGAAGTGACTTCACCAGAATTAATTTTCCCTCCAAGACATTTGAGAAGTCTTACCAGGAACAAAAGCTTACAGGATATACATAAGAATTGTATCATCAGTATGAGTAACTAGTTTTTTTGTACAATGTAGGAATTATCCAACTAAAAGACTACCTGCACTTCACAGCTGTATAAAAGATCGGCGACTTCCTTCCATCAGATCCCCTCCCCTCCTCTTTTCTCTTTTTTCTCCCCCTCATTTGTGTGAAGAAGAAGGAACCCTCAGGAGGAGGGTTCAGCCCGTTCATTATCTTGTCTTCTTACTACACAACTGTGAGGAGAAACTGTTGTCTGAGGTGTCTCCTCAGCCTGTGGGGAGTTGTTACAACAAAGTGAAGGAAAACAACAGAAAGCTCTTATTTTTAAATTACTCTGAGAGGGTAGAGTCCTTGGAAAGACAATGAGACTCATCAGCAGCTTCTACATACTTTGTAACATCATTACGTCAACAGAAGCTTGGGCTCCAAGGCCGACAGGTGGAAGGGAACTCATCTCCAACTGCTCCGACATGGCTTTAAGGAAGGTTCCCCCAGATGTGACCCCAGCCACGACCATACTGGATTTATCCTACAACCTCYTCGATCAATTCCAGAGCTCAGATTTCCACTCTTTTTCCAAACTGCRTTTTCTGATCCTGTGCCACAACAGGATCCAACAGCTGGACACCAGGATCTTTGACTGTAACAAGGAGTTAAGCTATTTAGATTTGTCTTACAATAGATTAAAGATCATCATTTGGTCTTCCTTGGCAGATCTCAGACATTTAGATCTTTCTTTTAACGACTTTGACACCCTGCCTGCCTGTGAGGAGATTGGCAACCTGCCACATCTGGAAACCTTGGGTTTGAGTGGGGCGAAGATACAAAGATCAGATCTCCAGAAAATTGCTCATTTGCATCTCAGCACTGTGTTGTTAGGGCTGAGGACTCTGTCTCACTATGAAGAAGGCAGCCTGCCCGTCCTAAACGCAACAGCCCTTCACATCGTTTTACCAATGAACACAAATTTCTGGGTGCTTCTCTGCGATGGAATGAAGACGTCAAAAATAGTAGAAATCTCAAATATAGATGGCAGGAGCCAGTTTATACATYACGAGATTCCGAGAACTCTTTCTGTGGAGAATACCAAGGTGTCCACTCTGATATTCCATAAAGTTGACTTGCTCTGGGACGACCTTCTCCGAGTTTTCCAGTTTGTGTGGCAGACATCAGTGGAATACTTCCAGATTCAGGACCTGACTTTTGGAGGGATGGTTAATGGTGACCACGGTTCATTTGACTACTCGAATACTGCACTGAAAGCTATAATTTTGGAGAACATACAGTTCAGAACCTTCTTCATTCCCCAGGATAGGATCTACTTGTTTTTCACCCAAATGGACTTAGAAAACCTGACGCTATCAGATGCACAAATGCCACACTTGCTCTTCCCTAGTCGCCCCCAGAGTTTCCAACATTTAAATTTTGCCAATAACATCTTAACAGATGACCTGTTTAAAAACCCTATCCAGCTGCCTTATTTGAAAACTCTCGTTTTGAGGGGCAACAAACTGGAGACTCTTTCTCTGGTGAGTCTCTTTGCCAACCACACGTCCTTGCTTCACTTGGATCTGAGCCAGAACCTATTGCACCATGGAAACCAGGAGGATTGCATGTGGCCGGACACCTTGATCCTTTTGAACTTGTCATCCAATAAATTTGATGGTTCTGTTTTCCGATGTTTGCCTAAAAGTATCCAAATACTTGATCTAAACAATAACAAAATTCGAGCAGTCCCTAAAGAGATTACCCACCTAACGTCTTTACGAGAGCTAAGTATTGCTTTTAACTTTCTGACTGACCTCCCTGGGTGCAAWCACTTTGCACAGCTTTCTATTCTGAACGTTGAAATGAATTTAATTCTCAGYCCATCTCTGGATTTTTCCCAGAGCTGCCAGGAGGTGAAGACTCTAAGTGCAGGAAGAAATCCGTTCYGGTGTACCTGTGAATTAAGAGATTTCATTTGGCTTGAGAAACATTCTAAGGGCCTGATGGCTGGATGGCCAGACTCATACTCCTGCGGATACCCTTTGAGTCTAAAGGGGACTCCACTAAAAGATGTTTATCTTTCCGAATTAGCTTGCAATACAACTTTGCTGATTGTCACCATTGTGCTGGTTGTGCTGATTCTGGGTTTGATTGTAGTGTTGTGCATATTTCACTTTGACGTACGCTGGTATCTCAGGATGCTGATCCAGTGCATATGGACACAGCATAGGGTTAGGAAGAGAATTCCAGAGGAGCGTAAGAGGAGTGTACAGTTCCATGCATTTGTCTCTTATGCTGCACAAGATTCAGTCTGGGTGAAGAACGAACTGATTCCCAATTTAGAGACAGAAGATGGCTCTGTCTTGCTTTGCCTTCTTGAGAGAAACTTTGACCCTGACAGGAGCACTGCTGAAAATATTATAAGCTGCACTGAGAAGAGCTATAAGACCATCCTCGTGCTGTCTCCCAACTTCGTCCAGGATGGGTGGTGCCATTATGAACTCTATCTAGCCCATCACAGTCCCGCCCATGACAATTGTGATGACGTCATTCCCGTCTTACTAGAACCCATTCCCTCCTACTGTATTCCTACCAGGTTTCCTAAGCTGAAGGCTCTTTTGGAAAGGAAAGTATACTTAGAGTGGCCCAAGGACAGGCGCAAATGTGGGCTTTTTTGGGCAAACCTTCGAGCTTCTRTTAAYGTTAATTTATCAGACACAAGGGGAAGGTGTGAACTACAGACATTCACAAAGCCTAATGAGGAATTCCAGGGTTCTACCATCTCTCTGGTAAGAACAGACAGCTTCTAAAATCCACCACAYCCACACGRATTGTTGAAAGAGAAATGGCTATAACCTTTAAGATGGTGGCTTTGTAATATCAATTAAAATAAAAATGGTTAATTCCTTGACTTCTTAGATCACGTCCTCAGGAACAAGTTTGTAAAGGTTTATGTAAATAGANCTGTTTGTTCTTAAATAAACAAGAATAACACACACACATACCAAAAAGAAAAACAAGACAAAACAGAAGGCAACTTCTGAAAGCTTGTGGACCCTACTCATTTTGCTTGGTCCCTCCTCTGCATAATTTCTGAAAATTATGTTTAAAAAGACAACCGGCATGGTGTGTGTGTGTGTGTGTGTGTGTGTGTGTGTATGTGTGTGTGTGTGTGTATGACAGAAAGATAGAGGTGCACTTGCTTAGCACTTGTGAAGGCCTGGGTTTGATTGTAGCCCACAGACTAGCAAACATATAAGCAAACAAAAACCATGACRTCGATCCCTCAGATGGAAAATTTCTTTTAGCTTACTCACATGATAACGGGGACAGGGAGTTAAAGATGAGACCCCGTCTCTTCTTATCTACATGCGTCATGGCATGAGCCCCATCCATTATTGGCCCTTCCCCCAGAAGATCCTTTAAGGTCCCGACCTTATACCTGACATCCTGCTTGCCTGCCTGTTGCTCCAAGACCCAGCGCAGATGTCAACTCTTCTTTGAAAGACCTCTTACCCCTCCCTCATGTTTTCACCACTTTGCGCATATGTCTGCCACCGGACTGCATGTACCCATTGCAAAAGCTTCCCTACCTCACTGCACTGTGAGCCCCCGAAGGGTGGGAGCCTGCTTTTAGCAGMCGTTGGCACCATGCCAGGGTCGGGAGAGCTCCTTGTGGATCGAGGGTCACTTGTGGCTTGGCCTGATGGCTGGCTGGGACTTGGCTGGCTTCAAGGTAGGACTTATAATCTGAAGGTGAATTCTGGGAGGTGGGGGAAGGRCAYGAATAGATCAAATWCTGATGAGAAGAGAGAGAATGGAGTTGAGGAATTCTCCAAGGTAGCAGCCCTCCTGCAGACCTTGGAGGAAGGACRGCGAGACGGCCATGTAATTCGWTCTCTGCCAGAATGGTTCTGTGACCTTGCTAGTTCTCCTAAGCAGCCCACCCTTTCTCATCTCCRCTGTTTGTTTTTTTAACTTTGTATTGAGTCTTTGTGGGTTTCACATCATGCACCCCAGTCCCGCTCACCTCCYCATCCCCTCATATCTTCACTTGGTTTTTGCAACCTCCTCCTCCCCCTCCAAAAAATGCAAACAACAACAAAACCAAGACAAAGCCTAACAAACATCTGGTTGTGGGAGCTGTAGTGTGTCAGTGTGTCCCACAGTAGATCCTTCTGTTCACAYATCTTCACCTGCGAATGTTCATTGCAACGAGTCATTGGTCTGGTCCGAGACCAATATTGSCTCCTCGTGGGGAGTCCTCCCAGTTATCCCGTTGTTGCCCAGAGCCATGGAGATYCTGCAGCTTTGGGTCAGCAGGACCGGCCCTTTTAGGAGTCCCAACCATTTGCRGATGATATACATTTTGGGCTGGGCCACCTCAGGAGCCCTGAATCTGGGTCTAGGTAGTAGCTGAGCTGGTCGGCATATGGGCTCTCCCTTATCCACACCACCAGGGTGGGTTCTCCAGCACTGATCCAGCTAGGCTTCGAGAGCTGCCATCAGCAGCAAGAGGCAGGGCCAGCTCGCCTGCTCTCCCGACCCCAGGGTCAGTTGTCCTGAGAGCCTCAGGTGGTTCAGCCTTTTTTTTTTTTAATCCCACCCTATGGTTTAAAAATAGCCAATAGAATTACATTACCATGTATGGAAGACAAAATAGCAAAGCTCCGACAAAAGACTATGTCCTTGGGGCTTGGGGCTTCCGAACAGA
>BDUI01023451.1:22215-35530 GCA_002335545.1 Apodemus speciosus
CCGCCTGGAGAAGTGGCCACCAAGCGGCTCTGCAGCGTGTGGATGGCAGTAGGGGTGGCATTGTTGGAAGCCACTGACGGGGCTGTGCTGGCAGTAACTCCACCTTCAGAAGAACTTGACCTGGAAATAAAGGAAGGAGCCCTGTCATCCAAAGAGCAGCGGCCCACAGCCACAGGGATATCCTGAGTGAAGTTCAGCAAGGAAGAATCTTCTGTTTCTGTTCCAGCTTCTAAGCCCTACTCTATCGTTCTAAAAGTCAGACCTAAATTAAAGAACTCAAGTCCTACGTAAAGTCAGTGGATGTTCTGCAATCTCAGAAGGAAAAAGGAACTCAAAACTGACAGACATGAAAGAAAGCTCCCAATCAGAGAAAATCACAGTCACACGCCTACAACTGACTCCAGAATCTCTCCACTCCCTGAAACAGCAACTGAAGCAGAAGTTGAGTGAGGAGGAGGAGGAGGAGGACTAGGAGACCAAAGGCAGACTCACTTAGCTGTAGTGAGGAGTCCAGCGAGCTCCTTGGCTCCTGCTGAAGCCCCCAGGGTCACGGTGACGGGTTTCCCTCCGGCAGCTGCAAACGACCAGGAACAAAGGTCAGTCCTAACTTATCCCGAAACCCACGCTCTTTAAGACGGAAACGGAAAAAGAACAGCTATGCTATTACAGGGGAGCTGGGGCTCTTCCTTCCTTCCATGTTTTAAGCTTTCTAGAGTGTCTAATACCTTAATTAAAACCCCAAATGAACAAAGTGTGTGATGTTCTAAATGGCCCCACAAGTACTCTTCTAGTGTCTCCTTTCTTACAATAGATGACTACCACTTCCCACCACGTGGTCTGTGACCTCAGACCATCTCGGTTCCAGGTGTCCACTGACAAAGACTGGGTTGCCTGCCAAGCCTGGGAATTCTGGTGAGCCTTTACCAAACACAGCACAAAAGACTCACCTTCAGGTGTCCCACCTTGAGAAAGAGTACAAGACCCTCCAACTGTGTCCCCTTGGGAGATCAGGGACACTTTGATCTTTGGTCGCTTGGAGGGCTTTGCACCAGGAAGAGGACTAGAAGGATGGTGCCTCTTCAGCTGGACCCGAAGCTCTTCTTTCTCTGCGTCCTCCACTGGTTCTGATGAAATGGGAACTAAGAAACAGAGCTGAGGTAAGATCTTCCATAACTTATAAATACCACAAGCCMAGCCGGCCAGAGAGCCATGTGGAAGCTGCACAGAAGTGACACAGGTGCAGGCTGCCCCRCCCACTGGGGACCTGGCTTAAAGCATCTCAGAGATAACTGCCCATTTCAGCTGCCCTGGATAGGGAGACAAGGGGCCCCGAGCTGCTGGGAACCAAATAAAAGGCATGCTGATGTCGTCTAGCAAAACCAACACCATCGGAGAACTAAACAGTCAGTTCTCTCAGCACTTTCCAGACTCAAAGAATGTGGTCATCTCCCTGTTAAACACCCTCTCCCAAGCTAACAGCCCATGAGGAACATCCATGGGCAYGCCACCTAAGCCTCCGCGTAGGGCGTTTTCACGGGGCTTCCCCAACCTCCAGCATGCATTAGGTAGTCCAGGCTGAGGCTCTGCTTGTCAAATGGAGGTAGGGCAGACAGACCGTCACCAGGACCTGCTGGCTCTCAGGAACTCCTGGGTGAGGCAGCACTTCAGCTGCTGCCCGAGTAAGGGAGAAGTAAGTGGCTCATGTCACAACCAGGTGGAGCAATCTGGACTTCCATCAATTCAAACAGATCACTGTGCATAAGGCGAACCTGCCCTTGCCTGCCTAGACTCCAACCTCCAGACTTTCTCAGTTTCCTACTCTGTAACCTCATAAGTCTCTTTTGTCCTTCTTAGCACAGGCAAACAGGCTGGGGTAGTAGCAAGACAGCAGGCCAATGACCATGGGGGTTTCTGGCACAGGGATACAGTGAGGGAACCAAGGGCTGCTCAGGGTGAACGTACCAGCCCAAGGCAGAGGAGTGCTCTAAGTGGCTCTTGTACTTGCAGCAATCAGGATGGAAGCAACCAAGGCAGGGAGAAAACAGACAAGGAAATGCAGGCTCACGTSAAGGCAGCAGGCCACACACAGGCCACAGGCATACAGGGAGACTCAGGGCCAAGAAGCATGGCAGGAAAAAGGAAGAAAGCAAGAAACACCACCGTGGGACCCAGCGGGAGAACACAAGCAAGGGAGCTGGTGGATGGAGCGGGGAGACAGAGAGAGACAGATGGGGGCGGGGGGGAAGGGAGAGAGAGAGGGGAACAGTGGAGAGCAGGGAACACTGAGAGATGGAGGAGAGCGGCAAGCCTAGGCGAGCAGGTGAAAGCAATACTCACCAAAGAGACAGGAGGAGGTGCCAGGAGGAAAAGCTTTCCTCACCAGCATGTTTTGTTTCAGAAAAGCAGCAAACTGTGCTGGAATGAATCAGAAAGAATTATAGAATCACAGCCAGCCAGAGAATGGAGGAACAGCGGGAACGAGGAGAAGATGAAAACCGTCAGCCATTCTTTCTAAGGGAACCTCACAGATCTGGAACCTGACTTTGCTGTGTAACTGCCACACCGGGCTGTTGCCAAGCCTCAACAAGCTAGGGCAAGTCAAGGCCAAAGAGAGGGTCAGCAGGCATCGAGGGCTCTGTTAACTACTGTTCCCCACCCACCCACCAGCTCTGCCTAAGCCATGGCTGTATGGATGCTGCTGTCCCCGCTAACACTCGTGGGTCCCATCTTAAAGCCAGCTCACCACTCAGCCTTCCACTAATCATGCTGCCCAGAGATGCGGCCACCTGCTGGCTCTGCCTTCACCAAATTCTAAGGGAATCCCAACAGTCCCAAGCACCACTTAGAGAGAGAGCATCCACACAGAGCCCAGGTACCCAGCCTCTTCTGCCTCCRCCCACCCACTCACACTTGTTAGTGGCATTTCATAAGAAGCCCTGGTTTAAGTAATGGAGCCTTTGGCCTCATTAAAAGTAAGAAGGGTGGCGAGCAGAGGACCACGCTGGGCTGGGGGGAGTGGAACAGACAGACAGTAGGGACAGAGCCGCCAATGCTTCTTTCTCTACTAACTGAATTTCTCCTTTGCTGCAGCTCCTTACTCACACAGCCCTGGGATCCCTCCTAAGCCTCATGTCCACAMCAGACACGTTTCCCAGCCTAATGCGAAGCCTAACCACAGAACACTGACCACATCTGTGACCACATCTGTAAACGTCGCGTCATGGAACTCCTGTTCTCTTCCAAACCAAATCACAAGGGCACGGTGAGCTAGCCTAGCCTGGGAGTGAAATCAGCCCCCCTGGCTTCTCATCTGGAGCCCCCTGACTCTAGGAATGGCTGGCAAAACACACAGCTTCTCCAAGGAGAAATTAGAAAAAGGTTAGGCTACTGCACACAGTTAGCCTCTAAGCGCAACAGTTTCAGCACAGCACAAGAGGCCGCGACTAATGGCGACGTGCCTACTGCCGCATAGCCTGGGGACCTTTTCAGCCCGAGCTTGCCCAGAGGTGATACGAGAGCCCCTCCCACTGCCCTGAAAGAGCTGTGGAGCTAATACCTCCCAAGCCCACACTACACTACCTTCAGGAGACAGARCCCCCTGGGGCTGCTGGGCCAGGACACCATCTGTACCTTGGGCTTGTCTGTGGGTCAGCACAGCTTCTGTCCTCTGCACATGTCTTTTCAGCAGCTGGGAGGTCCCAATCTGACTGGATTTCTGGGCAGAGGCCACTGTGGTCACTTTGGTCTTAGGGCTAGAGGTGGGGCTGCTGGATACACTGGAGAGGTCCTGGGTAGAGAAGGTTCAAAGAGATTGCATTCAACCATCATTCCACATGGCTCCCTGCATCTCCCCTTACAGGGATCCCCAGACATCCCACAAAGGAAGTCCAACTATGCGTCTTCTGACCTCAGGAAAGGCKCCTGCCTCTCCCTGCGCACACTACCTCTGAGCCTGAGGGGGATGTGGGGAGCCGGGCAGCTGGGGAAGCAGGACGACTGCCTCGCTCAGGAATTTCAAAGGCCAGGTCTCTTCGGGCCAAGTCCCTCGGTTTCTTCTTCTTCTCGGCATCCTGATCCCGAGGCTCGGAGCCCACATGACCCTCAGCACGAGTGAGCACCCCAGTCAGGAAGTCCACAATCTCATCCTAGTGTGAAAAGGAGCAAAGGCCTTAGTCCTCCTCTGGAGAGCAGGACCCTCCTGGGCAGCACCAAGATAAACAGACTCTATTCTCCAGCAATGGTTCTTTCCACTCCCAAAGTCACACAAAGGCCAAGCTTAGCTGCTAGGCCTGGGGAAGAGCAGCAGGTGCCTGTGAGAAAGCTCTGGACACACTCCACGCCCACCCTGTCGAGACGCCCACCCATATTCCAGGTCACCTTTCCTTTGCTCTTTTTTCTCCCTGTTCCCCTTTCTTTGATGGTGACTTAGGTTTACCACAGAGCCGACCAGACACCCTTCATGGTCCAGAGTGAGAAAGGCTGCTGCCCGTAAAACCAACCCTAACAGCAGAAAGGAGAGCAGATTGTTTACCTGAATACATCTGTCCACCATGCTCTGAGTCAGGCCCTCTGACTTCTTCTTTGCTTTGCTTATTCTAAGAAGCAAAAATGAGACAGTGAGAACAGTGAGATGACTGAGAGGGCAAGAGCGTGGCAAACCAGAGCAGAGGAGACCTGACCCTGAGAGCTGTCCTGCACGCACGCACGCACGCAGAGAGAGAGGGGAGAGGGAAGGGGGGGGGGAAGGAGAGAGGAAGGGGGAAGGGGAGAGGGAAGAAAGGAAGAGTGAGAGGGAGAAGGAGGGAGAGGAAGAGAGAGAAGGGGGGCACTGCTCAGTTAAAATGAGCAGTAAAGCTGGACACTGTGGTACACACTATTAATTCCAGCACTCAAGGCAGAGGTAGGCGGATCTGTGAGTTCCAGGCCAGCCTGGTCTACATAGTGATAGTTCCAAAACAGCCAGCACTACATAGTGAGATTGTCTTAAAATATCTGCAAGTAAAGATGTTTCCTAAGATTGAATGAACGGCTGTCTTGATGACCAAAGTCATGAGTCACCTTCCCTTAAATCCTTCCCAAAATTTGGCTTTGTTGATACTTTATAATGTGTCCAGTCAGGCTTAACTCAAGAAAGTAAATCTATGATCACACTGGTCCTCAAAGAATGACATTTTTTAAAATGCCTACCCCAAGAAAAGTTTGATGACAAAGAATCTCAAAGCATGGTCTCCCCACAAGATGACTCCTAATTACAAAGGGGAAAGTAATTTYACAGTGGAGAATCCCACAGTAGCTATCCCAACCGTGTGATCAACATTATTATCAGTAGTAATAAGACAAATTAAATCATGTATGCTCTTACAGGATACAGAGAAGCTAYGTCACCTGGGCATTCCTGACAAAACTAACCATCTTCAAAAGATCCAAAGAATATATGTAAAAGAACCATCGCTATTATAACTGATCAATCGTCTTCAACAATGTCAAGGTTCCAGAAAACAAACCCTGACGACTGGGCATGGGACCTCAGGAGGTAAGGACAGAAGATCCTGCTCAAGGCCAGTCTCAGCTACACTGTAAATTAGAGTATAGCCTGGGCTACATGAAATCCTGCCTCAAAACAAACAAAAGCAGAGGAGAAAGGCRCTCACTCTCTCTCCCTCCCTCCCTTTCTCTCTCTGTCTCCCTTTCTCTCATTCTCTCCTGTCTCGGGAGATACTGATGAAATCTAAGTTTGCTATTTAGATTAGACAATGCTATCAAATCAACATTTTGGTTATATTTTGTTTATACAAGAAACTCTAGGTGAGAGACAGAGGAGATTCAGATTTCTTGTACTAGTGCTGTGGTTTTCTGAAACAGGTTCAAGGGCCAGGCTGGCTTCTGCTTCAGCCTTCTGAATACACACTGGATTATAGGACGCAAGTTTAATTGTTCCTTCAGTCAGACTGGCCTGTCATTATCCTGCCACGGACAAACATTCGCTCCCTTACGTCTCTCGGGAGATGGACCCACCTGAGATTATCATCGGCTCCCCCAACCACCACCAAGCTATTTTCTGCTCGAATCTTTTCCCGGAAGTCCTCCATGGCTTCAGGGTGACACTGTAGAGAATTCTGACCAATGACAAAGAGGACTGGAGTCTTCATGTCCAAGAGGGGATCGTCCACGTCCTGGAAGAGGCAGCAGTTCAGATTTAAGCAGCTGGTCCTCAGGAAGCACTGTCCAGAAGGGTCGGTCTGCTGTGACCCTGCCAAGGCCTCACCCGACCCAGGATGCAGCATGCACGCCACTGTCCCACACTCCCWCTGCCACAGACCAACCAGTTTCACCTCCCTCTTACCCCCCGGGGTCCATCCACAGTAAGCAGAGGAAACCCAAGGCAGACAACAGCAGTGACGTACTCCATCACGGACACCTGTACATAAAGGCATTATTCAGTTTTAGGGCAAGTAAATTCACTACACCCCAGTCTCCCCAGAATACTGGTAGGCCTGGGAGGAACACAGCCACCAGTCAGGCCCAGCTTTTCTTGATTGTTCTAGCCTTCAGTTTTGTCAGCCACACATGATTAAGTGTACAGAGCACAGGCAGCCACCTCCTAGAGAACTGGAACCCTGACAGGACCTCCACACACACCTGAGCCTGATGGGAGTTGTCATACTTTAGTCCTGTTGACAAGCTAGACTAGAGCCCTCCTTACTTACTTACTGACTTTGTTATTGAGAACAAATATAATCAAAAGAACACAAATGTTACCAGGCTGGRAGATACAGCAAGGACAGAGTAGCACACTTATCTCATATGTGCAAGGCCCTGGGCTCCATCTCTAGAACACAGGGAAACACCCCAAACACAGAAAAACCACAAATGCCAACACTGTGCCTTAAGAGAAGAAATCTCTCATCAGTAGTTTTAAGGGACACTCCCACACAGCTGAGACTTCTCAAAGCGTGTGGCCCCTGAGAGTTCTGTCCCGGGCGTGCGGAGGGTAGCAGAGGCTTGTTCCCACTACTCTAGACACCACACTCGACTACAGTGGTTGGAAGAACTGGGACTCTCAAAAGTCAAGCACACTTATACAAACTGATACATACACACACAGGAAAAAAATGTCCCTTGATACTTAAAGGAGACAAAAATGAAGACAACATCAAATTCAAAACTAATTTGTACCTATCTGAAATGTTGAGAGAGCACAGTACATATTTAAGTCTGGGGGGGGGGAACATTTTTTCCCCCAGAGATACATGCTCAAACATATATAAATAAAATACATATTTGAAACTTTTAAGATTGTTTAGTTTTCTTCTCTTAAGAAGTTTGCAGTAGCCGGGCGGTGGTGGCACATGCCTTTAATCCCAGCACTTGGGAGGCTACACAGAGAAACCCTGTCTCGGGGTGGGGGTGGGGGTGGGGGAAGGGGTGGGAGCGSAAGCAGTCTGCAGTAAGCTAGAACTTATACAGTCTAAGGTAGCCTGAAACTCAGTCCTCCCCCCAGGCCTCAGTCCCCTAGCGCTGACATTACAAGCATGTGCCATTGTACTTTGGAGGTTTCATCAAAATAATCACAGAGAGAAAGARGACAGGAATAAGACAAGCCAGCCTCACTATGAGCTGATCACTGAAAAAGCTGGGTGAAGAGAGCAAGGAGTTTATTTATTACTCTATTCTTCCTATCATAACATTTCTATAATACTATTCAAAAACTAAGACTGTCTTCCACAGTGTAAATGTAGTAATTTCTCATGCAAAGTATCTAGTACTAAGACAAACATTGAAGATCTCAAAGTAATAACAGTTAGTTCCCATAACCACCTTCAGGTTCTCAGTAACCTCTAAATACATCGGAAACTACTCACATGACAGGCCACCAAAGCTCCTGTATTCCATCCAATCAGGATGATGGGTTTGTGTGGGAAATGGCTGTGAATCTTTGTGAAAGAGAAAGAAGACAGTAAGATGGGAGACTCCCTGGCACAGAGCAATCCCACACTGGGCATGTCTCAGTCAACTAAGCCTGGCATTCTCACCTCCAGCACCTTGCTTCTCACTGCCCCAATCATGTGTTCRAGGCACTGCAGAACTCCTACCCCACTGCCATTGTTCAGCAGATGGGTAGCTACAGGGATGACCTAAAGGGAAGAAAGAGCATCCGTGCCACGAGTGCCAAGGCTCCAACCTTGATTCTGCGTCACATCCCAAATCCCTTAGACAAGTGACACTTACTGCCAAAATTCAAGTGAGGGAACAAGCCTCATTTGAGTTTAACAAACCTGACCCCTCCCCGCTACTCTTCTCTGTAATCCTCCAAGACCACACACACTCCTACCCAGAATTCCTCTTGCCCTTACAATTACCTTTCCTAAACAGGAGAGCTGCGACTGCCAGAAGCGGTGGCGGCGTGAGGCAGGGAACACAGAGCTGGAGGGACCAGAGGAGACGATGAGAATCAAAGGAGAGCCCGGGAGTTTGCTCTGAGGAGACAGAATCCCGTGCAGAACCACTGAGTGAGAGGTGTTCATCTGTAAGCCCGGAGCAACTGTAGCAAACACTTGYAGCACCGAGCACGGGTCCTTTGCTTATTATGACTAGAGGGATGGCTCAAGCAGTTAAAACATCCTGTTCTTCCAGGAAGCTAACTGCAGCTCTCAGCACCCGTCCCAAGTGGCTCACAATTGCCCGTAACTCAGTCCAGGGGATTCAAACCCTCCTCCGACCTACACGAGCACTCTGCACTCATATGCGTGCACACACACTTTAAAAATAACCCAAACTATTAATAAGAAAAGTTAAGCCACTTATCTTCCTCTTGCCAAGGCTCTAAGGAAGGCTCAGTCTGAACATTTTATGTGCACTTAAAGGCTGCTGGTGGTAAGCCAAGGCTGAACAACCTCCTTACTGGTTTGTTATGCGAAAGCACACCAACAGCAGGGTCCCAGGGCCTCTTGAGGAGAAGCGACAAGGCCTCCGCTCCTGCAGCCCCCGTTTTGGTGTTGGACGACACAAGCATCCGGTCTATCAACGTTGGGATCTATGAAGAAGGAAGAGCAAAGATGTTTCCAGTGTCAAGTGCAGCTGCAGAGTCCCGCCGAGCCCCCCGGGTCCTGTACAGCCAGGAAGCGCACTCCCGAGACGCAAAGCAGAGCCTCCCCTGAGACAGGGGAATCGCGCCCCCCCCTCCCCCATGACTGTACTTTAGGTACTTTCTCACATCAGAAGACACACAGACATCAACCTCAGCTGGGGTGGGGTGGGGCACTACACAGCCTGGGATACAAAGACCCTGCCGCAGCAACAAACAGCCTTCAAGGTAAGGCACACAGAATGAGCCCTGTTATTGTTTCCCCAAATACATCCTACTATATTATGTATATTTTGCTTTATATCATATCCTGTTTTTAACTATCCCCCAAAAAARTGACCTCACCAATATATAAATATAGGTTTCAGACATGCTGATGCTTATACTGCAAAGAAATATCTTCATAAATCCCACAATACCAGCAGAGAAGTCAAAACAATCTCAAGAAAGGAAAGGTTTTAAGTGTGAGAGGTCATTTTCAGAGGAATTTCAAAGGAAATTCCCCAGAGTAGAGAACATGGTGTGAGGCAGGCATAAAACTCCAAAGGCGGATGAGCTACTGCTTACTGGGAGGGAGGGAGGGCAGGGGAGGGRAGGGGAAGGGGAGGGGAGGGGGAGGGAAGAGAAACAGGCAGAGTCAGAAAGCCGGATTTGAGGCTGGGAGTAGCTCCTATCTGGGACTCGCAAGGCCCTGGGTTTAATCTCTAGCACACAAAATAACTAAAACCAAATGGACAGTGCAGCATGGCTGCACTTGAAACCCCGTATCTGTCTGTCCTTCATATAAATGTGCTTCAGATAAGTAAGTTTAAGAAGATCTGAGGCAGGAGGGTATCTAACTAAAGGCCATAAAAAGGAAACCATGTCTCAAAAAAAAAAAAAAAAAAAAAAAAGTAAGTAACTAAACAAGAAAGGGAGAAGAGAGCCCGAAAGGGCCTGTATGAGGCCGGAAAGTACACCCTCTAGCCGGCCTCAGGTAACTCACTGCTCTCACAAAGCACCGAGCTAAGCCTGCAGGGATTTACTTTCAATGGGTGAGAAAGACAAACCAAGTTGGGGGTAGTGGGGAGGGATGTGCAGTCCTAGCGCCATTGGGGGATGGGGACAGAAGCCCTAACTGGTGACAAAGCCATCCAACAGAGCAGGGAAAGTGGCCAGGAAGTCACATCTGAAGCACCAATATATAAAAAGTGACACAGGTTTAGGAGAGGCAGAACCCTATCGTGAGATGAGGTATGAGCTATAAGCCAAAGGCACAGCTGGGTGTGGTAGCCCAGGCTGGGTGGTAGCCCATTCACATAATCCCAGAGCTTGGGAAACAGAGGTAGGAGAATTAAAGTTCAAGCCTGTCTGGTCTACAAAGCTAGTTCCAGACCCAACAGGGATACCCAGTGAGACCCACTCTCAAAACAACAAAAAGCAAGGCCATGTTGTGGGGTTTATTCCAGACCAGTAGACTGAAGTACCACACTCCAGCAAGGAAGGAGTGTATGCAGTGACAAAGGGTCTCCACCCTAAACTGGCCATTCTTCATTCTCCCTTTAACCGCTGAGGTCACTGACAAAGCTTTCTCAGGCAGTAGTTTACTATAAAGCTGAAAAGCCTTGCTTGAGGCTCGCTGTCAACATGGAAAACGCCATCAGTAACTGACCTCCACCTAGGACCAAGCTTTCTGGTCTTTTCAGCTCTGTATGCTTCTATCTCAGCAAAATGAAGACCCAGCACTTTCACCCCTTCTCTGCTAGGGGGACAGAGCTGGGCTAAGAGCAGGACTCAGCCAGGGCCTGTCTAAAGCCTAGCAAGTGCTTCAAGCACAACAATTCCATGCTCTCTAACAGCTGTTAGAGCACAGCCCAGGGCAGAGTACCTTATGTTCTACGTGCTCACTGGCTAGTGTACCAGGCACACTCATGCCGTTCAGCTGGCCCACACCAGACTCCAGCACTGGCACCCTGTGCACACACGACAGGGGTCTGTCATGCTCAGAATATCTATGGCCTCATTCACACAGTAACTTTAAATCCTGGCCATGGCRACTATGACAGAGGACCACTACCCTGGGTACGACAGCACTCGCCCCTATAGCACTATCCACCAAATAAACTTCTTGTTGTTCACTCCCAAGCAAGGTAAATATTAGCTGAAGAAAAAAATGAGGTCAAATATCCTACCACACATTAACTGCTGCATCTAGTCCCGAGTTCTCCTTTACACTGGCACACAACCAGTTTTCTTCAGCTTTCTAAGAAACACAGCATTTTGTAACTTCAAAAAAAATTAAGAAACAATAAAACTAGAAGCTTTGAGGACATAACTCTGTAAACATATGACAGAGCAGATGCAAGGACCTGGGCTCTACCCCAGTACCACCATAGAAAAGAAAAGGAGAGTGAAAAACTGAATTAAGAACCATTATCTAAGACCATCTGGCGCTGGAGCAAAGCACACACTCCTCAAACCCTCTGAGGACCACTGACATAATCCTCAGGTTACTGTGGGCTTCCATGAGCCGCTGGCTCTCACGTCAAGAACTCCACCTCATTAACTAACTCAATCCCTACACAATGAACTTGCAATGTAGACCAAGCTCAAAGTGATAGAGATCCACCTGCCTCTGCCTCTGCCTCTGCCTCTGCCTCTGCCTCTGCCTCTACGGTTCTGAGATTAAGGGTGTGGACCCCCATACCCAGCCTCGGGTCCATCTCTTCATGAGGAGAGTTAACTCAGGAGGTTCCCTGCTATGCAGTGCCCTGGTCCTCTGAGAGCTGCCTCTCACACACCTTACCCTGGTCCTCCCCGGTTTACCCTCATCTCTTCCACCACAGTTCAAGTCAGTGATGACTCAAGGCAAGAACTGCAAGGCTCTAGAGGGGGAGTATGTATTCTGGATTTCAGATGCCACACTTTGTCCAAAAAATGGCAGGAATGAAGAAATTTATACCAAACAAAAACGGAAACCCTTTTTCCATTTTAATTAGCCAAACTGTTAGCCTCCATGCTGTCCCAGTCACATGGCCTTGTCCAAACCTACATCCTGAACCCACAGCAAACACTGGCTGGTGCTACTAGGGCAAACCAACTGCAGCCTTACCTTCCCTTTCAGTGTCTGCAGTGCATCCAAGTAAGCAGCTAGCATGGGCAGGCTCAGGGTCTCCACAAGGGTGGTGTGCAGCCACTGGATCAGCTTGGTGTCCCAACTGACACTCGCCAGCGCCTGCCGCACCCTCCTTGCACACTTGTCCACAGCAACGCGACGCAGTACAGGCTCATTGCAAGCCTGAAAGATGTTCACAAAAAGAACAAAACAAGAGTTACACYCGGTTGGCAAGCTGGAGGCTGAAGGGAGAGAGCACACAGGACACAGCCAGTGAGGCCTGAACTGGAGAGCCAAGTAGTCAACCGTGGACAGATTTCCGCCGTCTTACCCCTTCATTGGCCAATCGTGCAAGCCGGTCAGACTGCAGGGCTTTGAGGATCTTGTTAAATAGCTTATTCTGAGCCACTGTCCAGCCAGTCCTATAACAGAAACTCCAAGGAATTAAAATGCAGCCCTGAGGACATTTCCCATGTATGTCCACCATGTAGAGAGACGCTGTCCTATTCTTTTGTCCTCATTATCAAAGAGTTTAAGGTCACTGAACTAAAGCATGAAGTCTAGCTTTTGGTCCCAATTCCACCAATGAATCACCTTACCATACACCGCAAGTTACAACAAATCTTTGGAGTCTTTTCAGTGCTCAAAAGTTATTTATTTATCTGGTGGCTAAAATAATATTAGTAGCTAAAGACATGTTTCAATTCTATTTATTTTTCAGTACGGTCTCACTTCAAACTGTACTCAAACTCCAAACTCTTCTCCTGCCTCAGCCTCCACAGTGCAGCTCCACAGGCCACAACAGCGGATCAGCGTGCATTTAAATGGACTGTACTGGAGGTAGGACAGTAAGGCAAGAGCTATATGTAAACCAGTTTGAAGAGCAAAGATGTAGTAGAACTGTAACAATTCTCCAGTGCCTCAACATTGTAGCCAATACTAATGGTTTTCCATGGTTTTTGCCTTTTTTGTTGTATAATTAGTGAAATAATGTTAATATTTTCTTATCCTAGCACATCACCACATACAAACATCTGTCTTCCTTACTGACAGCTTCTAAGCCCACCTGAAACTGCAATTATAAGTTTATCCTATCTTTTTCAGCCCCACTTCACTGCCAACATAGTAGGGTACCC